>NW_026505806.1:0-50691 GCF_026875155.1 Cherax quadricarinatus
AAAAAATCTTATATTTTTTATCTTTTTTTATCCGCATGTTTAGTAATGTAAAATTAGCGATAGTTGTTATACAAAAATTTTTGGACATCCCTGAACAATAGGGCCTCAACCGGTTGGGCCAAACTACACCTAAAATGACTCCATTAAAAAGTGATCTATTTCTTTTTTCTTCATATTTTTAAAGTTTAAAAGGGGATAAGATTTATCTGGACGACTTTTTCGTACTATTAAACCCTGTTTTAATGGGGATTTATATCACGTAGCCTGGCAAACTCGTGTTATTTTTCAAATTTTTTTCTCCCTTCTAAAACTACATTTTTTAAAATAAACTTAAAACAAAAAATATATAAATTTTAAATATATATAAAAAAATTATTATATATATTTAAATATAAATTATATATTATATATAATTGTATTTATATATATATATATATATATATAAATATATATAAATTTTTATATTTTAATATATTAATTACGAATAAAAGGGGTTCAAAGCTCATTCGAAGTTTTCTACATATTTTTCATATATTTTCCCGGGCACAGGCACCCCATTCAATTTAACACTTCCTAGAAATAATGATTACACAATTAGAAATTAAAAAAATAAAAAAAAAATAAAAAAAATTTATTGTTTTTTAGTGAAACACTCAAGCCTCCTTGGAAATTGTTTCCTCGGTGGGTTTCTTAACCAAAAAGGGTTTGGGTGAACCATCCCTTTCTGTGGGCGCTGCAAAACATGCTCACTCTGATGAATTTTAAAATGGGAACTCAAAAGGGCCCTTTGTTAGGAGAAAATTTTTTACCTACTCCTAAACATGTAGATCCTTCTTTATCATTTTTAGTCATCTTGAAAGAAACTCTTAAAATCCATTGCTGCTGAATCTTGGTACACAGGGGAAAATTTTTTGCAGCACTTTTATTTGCTGTAGAAAAAAAATATTGTTATATTTATATAATTATGGGGAAAAAAAACAAGAATGTAGACATATTCTGTATAGATGGATGGAAATAAATTTTGTTTAGCATTCAATTTCTTGCATATGAAAGCAACTGTATCTATTTGCGAAAAATTTTGAAAAACTATTTCAACAGTATATCCAAAAAGAAAAAAAAAGAAAAAAATCATTTAAGTTGAAGCAGATCGCTCTGTGAAGAAATGCTGGAGTTGTCACCCAGACTTTCATTCATAAAAACCACTTTCTGGTCTGGTCTCTCGCTTTTTTATGATTTACGCAATTCAAGATTTATATAAGTAGTTTTAATTACCGAATATGCAAGATATACAAATGCAACGATAAGTTGGAAAATAAAACATTATTGCTAGAATACTGAAAAATTTTTAAAAACGTTTTCTTTGGCTAATGGAAAATTATATGCTAAATCTCAAGTAAGAGCTTCCAAATCTATCCTATAATAAATGTTAACTGTTGATTATTATAATTTCTCTCTCATATTTTTTTTTTAAAACAGTCATGTTTATCAAAGATATTAAAACACCTCTTACATATCTCGTTAGCTAGAATTTCAATAGGGTTTAAGGTTCGTTGAATTCTCCTTAAATCGATCTTTATGACTGTAATAAAGCCAACATCTCGGCCTACATCTCTTTATTATATGCGACATAACATACAGATATCAAACCAGAACAATAAAGAAAAAAACACATTTGAATGGGTGGGACCACAACCTGGAGATAGGAAACTTGATCCTAGGAACTTATGTAATTCCTTCATGGAATGTAACAACCGTCCATTCAGTCTATCTCCTTTGGGCATTAAAAATTTGGTGGGATTTTTTAAAATTTTTGAACGTCAGCTTAAAGGGCAGAGTTTACAATAAAGTGACATGACAGATGCTTATAGAATGGTGTTTATGCGTCTTTCGAGTCCAGAGCGCCACTCTTCTTGGCTTCTGTTGCATTCCCCGTTAACTGATTTTATTTTCAGAATATTACTGAATAACCAAGCAAAGTTCATTCGATCTCACTTCCTTCCTGCCGATCCTCCTTACTATTTTTTTCTGTCCCTTTTATTAAATTTTTTTTCCACTTTGCATTTTTATATACAATCAGATTGGTCGTTCAGTAAAGAAGTTTGAAGTCATTATATATTAACAACACCTTGTAAACATTCAGCGGTCTTATATCCAATAGCTGATAACAGCGGGCAGATTTGCTACCTCTTAAATGCCAAACCCCACAAAACTTTTCTCGTTTTTTCTATACTTATTGGAATGGAACTCATTCTCCAGCTGTGGGTATATTTAAAAATATGGTGGTCAGAAACATCTCTGATAAAAACCTGGTGAAATTTTTTGCTGTAGATGCATTGCATAAACTAATACTCCTGGGCTATAATAGCCATGATAAATGAATCCCTTTCAGCCGTACTGATGTTAGGCCCACATCGGCACTCTACTGACATTGTTTGCTTTGACGTTGTCGCAGTTTTATTGCTACTTCTCGCCTTTATTCTTGTTTATTCTGTTGCATCACAATTACCAAAGCTCAAAATCAATAAAGAGTGTTATGCTTTTAGAAGTTGAATTTCAACTCAGGGCTCTCTCACTGTTCTTATGTAATTCAATGTGCAAAGATGTCACATTTTTTCTTTTTGCATCTTCCTGCTCAGTATACTGTACTGTTTCCTAAATTAATTTTTGAAAGTTATAACATGGGCTGGGGTTTGGTGGGGCAACCTTGCAATCCGGCGTCTCGGAGGCCTGGGCTAGTGGACGGCTTGAGGTGAGGATCACTGTTGCAGGATTCCGCATGTTTAGTGGGCGTCCGCCTAAGCTCGGTATCAACATGGGCACCCTTGACAAGTCAAGGCGTCCAGGTTGTGTAAGGAAATGTGAACCGGGCAAAGGGGGAAAAACCCAGCAACCAAAGCACTAGTGTCGAGCAGTAGTGCAATTTTTCTGTGTTATTTGTTATAAAAGTTTAATAGTAGTAAAATACTTCGAAAATGTAGAAAGGATCCACCCTGTACAGCTCATAGAAACCCTATACCGAGTTGCAAACACTTAAAGAAATTATTTCTTGCTATCACAAATGATTTGAACAAAATTAACCAGTTATAGATTTTGGTCCAAACAAATGTCCTCATCATTAAAAATTTTTCAATGGAAACAAAAATATTATTTAGATAACTGAACAAATCTAAATATCTTTTTTCGTTTTTATGATCCTGACATGTTTAGTAATGTACACTAGTGACCTCTTTTCCCCGGTTTTAAGAAGACTTCAACTGCTGCACCTCAATTGACTTCATTATTAGTGATCATATTTCTATCTATGCTTCATATTCGTCAAGACTAAAAGAATTTAAAAACCCCTTTATTTGGACGATATTTTTCTATTATTAAACAACTGTTTGAATGGGAAATTTTAATATTCACATAGCCTTAGCAAACTCTGCGATTATTTTTCTTATTTTTTTCTCCTCCTCTTCTAAACTCTCTCTTTTTTTTAAATTTCAACGGATAATGTTACTTAAAAAATGTAAATGTATTAAAATGCTTGAAGGGTTCCCAACATTTTTGATTGAAGTTTTTTTTATCCCTATTTTCCAAAATTTCCCCAGGACAGTGCAGCCTCTACGGAGTTAACGTTCCTAGAAATAATCATTAAAAAAACTAAATTATTATCAATAAAATTTTAAAAAACCAAATTATTTTTTTTATGGGGGGAAATCTTTAAAGTCCCCTTGGAAATTTTTTCACGGTCGGTTGTTAACTAAATTTGGGTGACAATCCCTTTTTGGGGGCACTGCGAACTGCTCACTCTGTGATTTTTGAGATGGAAACTCTTAAGGCCATTGTGGCAGAGCAATTTTACTTTTTCCCAAAAATCAGTAAAACTTTTCTTTATCATTTTAGTGGGGCTTGAAAAAAAGCGTTTTTAAAAATCCAAGGCAACTGAACCCAGTACAATGGGAAATTATTTGTCAGCACTGTAAGTGCTGCAAAAAAAAATATGTTTTGTATATGTGTGAAAAAAACAAAATGCAGACTTATATCTATCGCTGGAAAGGAAATATAACTTTTTTTTAAACTTAAAATTTTCTTCATATGAGAGCAAAGTATCTTTAAAAAACCCCCTTTTCGTCATCCCTTTGGAATTAAAAATTTGGGGGGGATTATTTTAAATTTTTGAATGTCGCTTAAGGGAGAGTTTTCAATGGTAATGAATGTGAAGCTTAGAAATTGTTTTTTCCTCTTTCAATCCCCAAACGCCACCTTCTTGGCTTTGTTGCATTCCCGTTATCTGATCTTATTCTTCAAAATATTACTGAATAAACTAAAAGTTCATTCCATTCTCAATTCCCTCCCCCCCTATCATCCTTACTATTTTTTCTACCCTTTAATAAACTTTTTCCTGAAACCGTAATTGCCACCTTGCATTTTTATATACAATCAGATTGGTCGTTCAGTGAAGAAGTTTGAAGTCATTAATTTGTTATCACCCCTTTGGAACATTCGCGGTCTTTATAACCAGTAGCTGATAACTGCTGGTAGCTTATTACTGTTATTTTGGCTACTACTGTAAATGCCAACCTCACAAATTCTTCTTGCTTTTTTCTATACTTTCTTGGAATGGACTCATTGCCCAAACTGCGGGTATATTAAAAAATTGGTGATCAGAAATACCTCGATGATAATCTGATGATTGCTTGCTGCAAGTGCGGTGCGTAAGCTGAAAACTCTATAAGAGCCATGATAAATGAATTCCTTTTCCACCGAAATTGATGTTAGTCCTTCAATGGCACTCTACTGCCATTGTTTGCTTGATGTTGTCACAGTTTTAATTGTTGCCTCTCGCCGTGTTCTTGTTTATTTATATGCATCACCATTCCCAATGCTCAAAATCAATTAAAGGGTGTTGTATTTTTTGAAGTTGAATTTTTTACTCAGGTCTCTCTCACCGTTCTTATGTAGTTTAATTGTGCAACAATGTCACAATTTTTTTTCCCTTTAAATTTTCTTTTTCCTTCACATTATACTGTTCTGTTCCCGAAATTAATTTCCGAAGGTTGTAACATCGGCTCTGGTTTGTGGCGCAAACCCTGTAATTCCAGCAATTCGGAGGCCTGGGTTAGTGGACGACCTTGAGGTGAGGACACTGTTGTAGGACTCCGCAGGTTGAATGGGCTTCCTCACTAAGCTCGGTATCAGTATGGTCACCCTTGTGTAGTCAAGGGCGTCCAGGTAGTTTAAGGAAGTGTGAACCGGCAAGGCGGGGAAACCTGCCACCAAAAGCTCTCGTGTTGAGCAGTATTGGGATCGTTCCTGTGAGGGACAGCCTGCGACAGCCTCTCCTGTGTAGGCGGACTTGGTCATTTGAAGTCAGTTTTTTTTTTTTTGTTAAATTTTTATTAAAAGTTTCTTAAACAGTAACTAATTCCATAATGAAGAAAGGATCTATCTCCTACCGCACACAGGAAACCGAAACTTGGTTACAAATGGGTGAAGATTTGTTTCTTACGTCCTAACAATCATGCTGTCCCCAGATAAACTGAACAAAGTTTTCCAGATACAGATATTATGTCCACAAATATCTTCAACAGCAAAAACTTTCCATTGGAAAGAAAATCATTACATTAGAGCCATGTACAAATATGTATGTCTTTTAACTTTTTTTTATTCTATCATTGTCAGTCATGTCTCACTAATAAAAGTTGGTCATACAGAAACTCTTGGGCATGCTTTCATTCCAACAGGGGATCTGCCCAGATCGAGGATTCCTTTAAGTGCTACACCTCAACTGACTCCAATGCAAGTGGATCATATTTCTGTCTATGCTTCATATTCGGCAAGACAAAAGGTTTAAATACCTTCATCTGGCCTAAAGTTCCCCACTATTAAGAAAATGTTTGAATGGGGAAGTACAATACTTGTACAGCCGTCGGTGACTGCGATTATTTTTCTTTTTTTGTTTTTTTTTATTCTCCGTTTCTATACACTGGCTTTTCACTTAACTTCGAGAGGTAATATATAATATATATATATATATATAATATATTATATATATATATATTTATATATATATATATATATATATTTATATATATATATATATATATGTCGTGCCCGAATATGTAAAACTGGTCAGTTAGCAAGAACTCATTTAAAATTAAGTCCTTTCTAAAATTTTCTCTTATACGTTTATTTAAAGATATATTCTTTTCATTAATGTTGATGTAAAAATTCATAATTTTTGCACCCAAAAGAAACTTAGAAAACTTACCTAACCTTGTTATAACAAGCGTAATTTATTTTAGCCTAATCCAACTAAATATATTTTAGATTTGTTTACAATAATTTAATACTAAACAAACACAGTGAAATATATTTTTTTCGTTAGGTTCAGAATGATTTGGCGAAATTATTGCATACAAAAATTTTCACTTGTCCTATTTGGCAAGATGAGCGTTGCTATTTAAGCCAAGATGGCAAGTTCTGCCTATCCGGCACGACATATATACACTAGGAATTCGCAAGAACATAGCGAAATATTCACAAACACTGATCTCTAGCCGAAGGAGACTCGAACCTACGAACCTTGGAACAAGGTACTACTCTAAATGCCAACCTCACAAACTCTCGTCCCTTTTTCTCCACTTTCCGGGAGAGGGACACATTCTCCACCCGAGGGTACGTTAATAAATTTTTTGGTCAGACACACCTTCGATGACAATATGCTGATTGCTTGCTGCAGATGTTTTGCGTAAATTGAAAACAACTTTAGTTTAAAGGAGCGATGTTAATACACCTCTCCCCACCCACTGATGTTAGGCCTATATCGCCACTTTACGACATAATTCTTTTAATTTTGTTGCAGTTTCCATGGCTAGATACACATGTACTGAGGACATACACAGCTCCCCCTCTTCTATACGCACTCCATAAATACAAAACTATACAACACACGCAACACACGCAAAACGTGAGTGTACAGTACTATCTGGTATTGTCAGAATAGTAACTAGCTCTGCTGGAACGAAACCTCTGGAGCAGCGGTGGCTACTTATCCCATAATGGAAAATTTGTGATTTCTCATCACTTCACAAAAGTCTCTCATTCAAGCCTAAAAGTTACAAATTGTTTTTGTTTCAATCAAATAATCATTATATAGAAAGAGAGTAACCCTTTTCTGCTGCTCTTCCCACAGTGAAGTAATTACTTAAAAATAGCATGGTTTTGAGTGCCTTATCCTACCTGTTCTTAAAGCTATCTGTGGATCCTGAACACATCGTTTTATCGCAACTGCAAGAAAATTGAAAAGTTTGATAACCAAAAACTTCAAAACAAAGAAAGCCAAGTCACTGATGACACCATCAGGTCACACATTTTCTCTAGGCTTGAATATGACTGTGTACTAACGGTCTCCTCTAAGGCACCAAAATTACGGGAGTGATTGAAGTCCCTAAATTGTACTCTATAGAACTAAGATGAGAAAGATACATCATAATCTAATCCTGCAAGTACTGGGGGGCTTGGTACTAAATTTTCACATCGAAATTGCTACTTTTGAAACCCCAGGAGGATTGACAGATGGTGCAGGATACCAACAACAAAAAGCAGGAAAGCAGTGAGTTCTCTAGGAGAAAACTCAGTAAGTGTTCAGGCTCTTCAACGCCCTCCCTTCATGCACAAAGATTACTAATTTATAGCTGTCTTCAGAAGGAATCCGACTGATTCCTCAAAACATTTTTCTGATTCTGTGGGTTTTTGTGGGCATTCGATGGACTGCAGGCCCAGCAGACACTAACAGCTTAATAGATCAATCCAGCAATCAGTAGACTTGGTCTGGGACCAGGCCGCGGGAACAGTGACCTCCGGACTCAAAAACTCTAGGTGACTACAGGCTACTAATTCATTCCTTCAGGTCATTCCACTTATTAACTACTTGGTGACTGAGAAATACTTCCTAACATCCAAGTGACTCATCAATATGCAGTGCATGTGTGCGTGTATGAACAAGAGTGAATTTGTACATGTATGTAAGAGCGCAGTGTCTGCAGTTTTCAAGAGCACCCACATAAAAAACTACTTAGACAATGAAATATGAAATACTTGGGTACAATCAGTATAGAAACAAAGGGAAAAAAACAGACATGCGGGATGAGAGGTTGTATGTTAAAGAGAGGGCATGTGCACATCAGCTTCACAAAACCACAAACAGTGTAATAGAAATTAAGGTTATTAAAACTGAACATCTCTACCTAGTTATTCTTGTATGTGAACCACCAGACACAACTTCCTAGCATTTGAAAGACCACTTATTAAATAAATAATAAGCAATATCTTCAGAATCTATCATATCTGTCTGAAATATCATATCGCTTGGCGACTCAAACTTAAGACCTCTGAAATAGAAGAACGTAGCAAGGACTGTAATACAGAGAAACTCAACAGCCAGTTTGGAAGAACAGTCTCACAATCCAAATATTTAGCTTCTGTTCTAAATTCGCTTTAAGCCAGCAAATAGTTTAAATTATGAAAACTAAGGAACACCCAACCTAAAATTTACGATAGTAGTTATTATGAAATTAGTGTAGCTGTGTTTTTATTCTGGGCAGTTGTTGAGTGAAGTGTGTTCATGTGTGATCCTGGTGAAAAGGTGTAACCTGTGTTTCTGAACTTTTGGATAGTTTTCTAGAATAGCTGGAGTCGAGAAGGTGTTGCTTCCTCACTTGTATCTCTTCTGTGTATCCTTACCTGTTTAAGCTGCTTTGTTCATTTACTGTTTAGTGTATGTGTGAACGACGTTTCTTCTATGTTTCCCTCACTCATGTCAGCATTCTATAAATTTCCAGATGCTTACCTCGTATCGTGAATCCCTGTCACGCTTATTATTTAGATGAAGACTGTCATTGATCCTGGGTGGATGTACTGCTGTCATCTCCTGGCTATCCCTTCACTTCTGAGTGTTCTCTCTTATTGTTGCTTATCCTTGCACTTATCTGATGGTGAGTCAGAATGTGTTCTGCGTTCTTGTGGGTTTACCTCACAAAAATCACTTGTAGGATGTATGTAGCTGTCTTGCGGATTGTTGCAGAATGATCCTCTCATAACGTGCTGTCTAGAGTTTGGCATGAGATATTCTACAGTGTTGGTTACCCACAGTCGGGACAAATGGTAATTACATAGCCCAATTGCCGTTCAGCCTAGCTGAATAACTATACACTCGCCTCTGCTCACTGGCGCCTAGCATTGTAACTCCGAGTTACAATGCGAGTAGGATGGTAACTTGGGCTTGTGGTATTGGAACTTTATGTCCAACTCACAGTGTTTGATTGTCGCTATTGATGTTCTCTGCTCTCGTTGGTTAAGTTGTCAACTGTTTCACAACATTGCATCTATTTTTGGATAGGCTATTTAGGATGTAGGGATCTTCTGATTACTTTTATTGTAAAATGTTTCAGGTTTTTTCCACCGTTAAACAGGGGAAAAAAATTGTAAATCCCATGGATTAACCTATTACTTAAATTTATAGACACTTTTTATTACTTCGAAAACTGATTAATTTGTTATTGTACTATGTACAATTTGCCCTTCACAATCAATAAAGTTGATTTTAAGCAACTATTGTATTTAAAAATTCTTTTTTTTGGGATATTTTAATAGTGCACATCTTATTGCTTTCTACTTACAGGTCTGTAAATGTGAATCATATTTGGTACCCTGCAATGGCACAGAGTGTTTTTCCCTAGTTAATCTAAGAAGAGGGTGAAAGACTAGAAGAAGTAGTCCCGAACCGGGACGGCAGTCGGTCTGCAGTGAAGATCAAGCATAGTGACTTTTTCGAGGGTCGGATGCATTGCCCCCAGCGACACAGAACCCTAGATGACGTTCACTCGCCCCTTGGTAGTGTGTAACTCACCATTCTTCAAAGGCTGATTTACGTCATCGCCGGGAAAAAACACTAGCTCCTTCCTGAGTGCGGGGAAAATTTGGTGCAGGAAGAATGGTGGGGGCTTTTGGGGTTCTTGAAGTTTGATTTTCTAACCTTGGGGTTTCTTGAGCTTTTTACGGACTGACAGAGCTCCCCTGCTAGCCTTGGTTTTCAACATTTAGCTTATGAGGGAAATGTCGAAATTTTGTTTTAAACAAAACTGGAAAAAGGTTCTCAGCGTGCACTAGCGCCAATCCAGGATGATCGACCTTCCCCGGGGGCCTGGTTTTGGGGCCGGTCGCGAAGGCGCTGGCCCCTTTGGAAAAAACCTTAGATGGATTCCAGGTAAAATTTAATATACTACTAACCCATACTCAAATTTCCTTACCACTACCACTCTCTTCTTTTCCCCACCCCTCTCTGGGAGAGAATTTGAATTAAGGCAGTAGAGTTATAAAGATAAAGTAGCGGGCAGTTGCAGTACATAGTATTTAGGGAGTAACAGTAGTAGTGGAGGTAGGAAGGAAATGTAAAAAAAAAGCAGTAGCGGCTACTATGAAAGGAAAAAAAAGGGAATAAAAAGAGAATCGAAGGAAGGGAAGAGAAAGGAGCAGAGCAGTGGGAGGGGGGCAGTGGCGATTAAATCGTCGTGTAGTAGTATAACAGCAGCATAGTCTATAGTAGTATAACAAAAGCAGTATAAGTAGAAGTAGTAACAGCAGCGTTTTCAGTAGTAGTATAGTACAGCACATAGTACTATAGCGTAGTAAAAAGCAGCAGTAGTACTAGTATCAGGGGGTGGGGGTTAATAGAGCATATAGACAGCGTGTAGAGGCAGACTAAGGAAGTAGCAGTAGGGGAAAAATAGGGGATTGGTCTTAGTAGCACAGGTAGCGGGCACAAAAAATTACCTCATTTGCAGACTTAACTAGGGTAAAACCCTCAAGTAAAAAAAGTGACTTATTTCCATTTTGAATTTGGGCGCCTTAGTAGACGCTCTTTAAAGTTTTTTTATTCTATAAAACAGCTGACTTTTGAAAAAGCATTAATGAAAAGGGAAATGCAAGAGATGTTGGCACAGCTTAGATTTAAATATAAATATACCTACCAGATTACTTGGGAAAAACGGAGGCTTAATGGGATAATTCTCACGGTAAGTGATGGAATCCTCGGAGTACATCCCCAGAGACACGACTCTCACCACCGGTCTAAGAGAGAGTTGATATTAGGGGATTAGAGAGCATCCCGGGTAGGATGTCATGATGGCCAGTGGGAGCTCATCGTGGGAAGCGGTTAAGTGTTAAGACTTAAATGAAGGGGCTCAGTGTCGGAATTTGTAAGTTATGGTGGTGATGGTGATGGTGTTGGGTAATGGTGGTGCTGGTGTTGAAGTGATGGTGGTGCTGGTGTTGAGGTGATGGTGGTGCTGGTGTTGAGGTGATGGTGTTGCTGGTGTTGAGATGATAGTGGTGCTAGTGTTGAGGTGATGGTGGTGCTGTTGTTGGGGTGATGGTGGTGCTGGTGTTGGGATGATGGTGGCGCTGGTGTCGGGATGATGGTGAGGTTAGAGATAGGAGGCATGAAACGTCTTTTATTTAATAAAAAATTGCCTACATCAACAATGTGTTTCACTCTGATCTATATTGTAGTTATATGGTGGGAGCACCCGCAATTTTGTATATAGTTACATAGTGGGAATCCCCATCACTAGTCGGTGAGGACTCCAATAGAGTAAAGGTTGTAGAACCCTCCTTAATTGTATGTATAATGTTCGCCAAGACCGTAGTCCTGGCACGGGTCTCAATCTTGCGATGACCCGTCTCTGGCTCCGAGGGAGAAGGTTCTACAATGATGTGACGTATGCTGCTCAAGCACTCTTCTGGTCAGTTCAACTGGTGCATCTCATAAGCGACAACACCATATGTACACTTTGGACACTAGCGAGGAGGAGGATATGTCGTTATCACAGGTAACAGCTTGTCTGGTTCGTTGACTCCATGGTACACTAGTGTGGCCGCAGTCATCTCTGGGTCTCTTCGGGAGGGAGTATCACTCCTAGTTGCCTGCGGAGTGTCTCAGTAACTCGCACTAAAGAAGATAGTGCGTTAGGGGCCGCTGGACAACGTGCTGACAGTACTGGCACATCTCCTCCTCAGCCTTGTCTACCATTATCTTGGCTGTGGGAAAGCCCAAACGAAGCCGATGGATGGCGGTACACTGCGCTCTGGACCAGCTTCTATCATATGGAGGGGGTTCTCCCTGAGTCGCTGCTCGGTACTACTGTTGAGATGGGGTATCACCTAAGACCTCCCCCATAAGTTTCGTGGCTGTGGCAGCCACCAGTTTGGTCTGTCGTAGGCTGATTGGGACAGTAATCCCAATATGTGGATAGTCTGTTGCTGCCTTGGCTGCATTATCTGCCGCCTCATTTTCCCGGATGCCAGCATGGCTGGGGATCCAGTTCAATGTCGATCTATTACCCTGAACTTCTAAGGCTGTTATTATGCTCAGGATCGATATGATGAGGTGAACATTGTCCTGTGGTTGAGGATGGGAGAAGGCATTGATTGCAGAGGTGGAATCAACATGTATGACAGGTCGGAGTCGATGCCGTAGGGCATGTGACAATGCCTGCTGAATCGCCACCAGCTCAGCTTGAAGGATCGTGCAGTGGTCAGGGAGTCGCCAGCCTTGTGTGTGACCATTGTGGTACAGTCCAGCTGCTGCTCTCTTCCTGTCAGGGCCGACAGAACCATCTGTGAAATACACTGCACACACACACACAAATAACCCGCACATAAAAGAGAGAAGCTTACGACGACGTTTCGGTCCGACTTGGACCATTGACAAAGTCACACTAACAGAGGTGGAGCAGGACGGCTATATATAGGCAGGAAGAGGTGGCGGTAGTAGTAGTAGTAGTAGTACAAGAGTTGTATATGATACCGACAAGATGAAATTAAGACACATGCACAACACCCGGGCATCCCCATCACAGACGTTTCGCCATCCAGCCAGCCACTGGATGGCGAAACGTTATTTGTGTATCGTTCCAGTCACGGTATTGTGCCTTTTTTTGTTATTTATACACTGCACATGTGCCTCCCTCTGTCAGTGCCATGCTTGTCTCAGCATAATTGCTGAGGGTGTCTTGACTGCAGAGACGCTTAGAGATGGGTAGCTGCATGATGCAAACATCGGCTGGATCTGAGTGCCAGGGAGGTGGTGGATGGTACCCAGCAACAGGAAGGTCACAACTCTTCTCCAGGAGAGTTTGTATAGGCAGCAGCTTCCGCCCAGCAGCACAAAATGAACGAATCCCAGGAGTAGTCCATGAAGAGTGTGGGATCTTGTGTCATGGTTGTGAATATCCGTCTCCTTAGTGGGGTATCTTGCTGCCGGTGCAGAATCATGGCTACTTTGCAGGCGTTTATGTATCTTACTCTGTCAGCCAAGGAAGGAAGCCAGGCCTCAGATCTGAGACATACTGTGTTGGTCCAGATGGGGGCCCCAAGCATAGTTCTTATCGCCTGGTTTTGTACGACCTCCACCCTTTGCTTGCTCTGCAGGAAGAGATGAGCTAACGCCGGTGCACCGTAGTCAATGAGCGAACGTATAGCTTGTATATAGAAAAAGCGAAGTACATCTTTGCTTGCTCCTGCACGGTGCCTCGTCATGGCTCTCATGGCGTTGAGTCTGAGTAGAGCACGTGACCTGACATACTCGGCCTGTTTCTGAAAGGTCAGCTTTTTATCAATGTAGATTCCCAAGTACAGGTAGGAGCCTGTCCACTCAAGTTTTATATCCTGAATACGTAATCTGTTCACAGGATCTGGTCCCTTGAACATCATTGCAAGAGATTTCTCGGCCGAGATCTTGAGGCCTAGTTCATTGCAAGACTGCATAATTAGGTCCAAAGCTCTCTGAGCCCGTCGTTCTAAATTGCCTTTCCCATTCACTAAGGATGTTAAACAGGGTAAGACTGAGCACACCTCCTTGTGGTGTACTGTTTTCCAGGGTTTTAAAGGAAGAGTAGTGTCCCTGAAAGCTGACACAGGCCTGCCTGCCCCTAAGGTAGGGCTCTATACAGGCCAGGAGGCGTCCTTTGATTCCCTTCCGAGCTAGTATTGCCAGAATTGTTGTGGGGCTGGCTAGCTCAAATGCCTTTCCAAGGTCGAGGTAGACGACGATACTAGGTTTTTTGTTACTATCAGCAATCTGGCTTAGTAGAGTGGTTATGCACTCTGCTGTACCCACTCCTTTGGTGAAGCCAAATATGTGATGATGAGAGGGTCCAAGTTTCCATAGGAGGCGGTTTAACACCCTCCTCTCAGCAGTCTTGGCTAAGCAGCTGGTCAGCGATATGGGTCTCATACTGCCTGGGTCCTTGGGCTTTGGAATTGGTACGATGGTAGCTTTCTTCCAAGCTGCTGGGAGTGTCCTGGCCCTCCACGACTTGTTAATGACGTCTCGTAAGGCCTCCCATCCACTCTGCCCAGCCCGTGCAATCATGAAGTACATAACACCATCGATGCCCGGGGCAGTGTCACCTGTGTTGTTAATGGCACGTCGGAGTTCCAAGTCCGTGAGGTCTTCATCAGTCACATCTTCCGACTCACATGCAGCTTGTATCGTTAGCTGGCGCTGTGGCAGAAGATCCGTCTGTATATTCCGGATGTCCTGTGGGAGCTGAGTGGAGGCTCCCCTGGAAGTGAAAAGCTCCACAAGTTTCTCAGCTGCCTGGGATGGGTTTCAGGTGTGCTGGTGGCCTCGGCTTGCTCTTTCCAGTTGCTATGTTGAGCTTGCCCCATATCTCAGATAAGGTGGAGTGATGCCCGAATGTTGAGCACCACTCAAGCCTTTCTCAATTTTTACTCTGAGAGAGACACTGCGTGCATGCTGCCAATGGCTCTCAGAGTATTCCTGTTCTCTGCCATAGGGTTACGCCTGTATAGCTTCCTAAAAGAGTTGATGCGGTTGTTCTGCTCCCGCATCTCGTCGTTGTAGAACCACCAGTCACTTTTGTTGTGATCTTAAATCGCCTCTTTATAATCAACCCCACACCTCAGTCGATATCTTGTTATTATAGGTGAGGTATAACACCCATTGAAGGGGTGGGGCCTCGACCTGGAAAAAGGGAACTTCATCCAAGGAATTAGACTAATTCTATCCTTGGTCGAGTGTGAATACCCTCCCTTCCCCTTCCCCTTCCATTTCCTCCTATTTCCTACAGACCTTCAAAATTGTTTTGGGATATTTTCCATTTGTGAATGTTAGCACCAAGGCAGGTTTGTAGTGGTAGTGACATGGTCCTTGTTGATGGAATGGTGGTCCAGAGAGTCATTCTTCCGGGCATCTGTTCCAGTCCACTTAACTGATCTTGTTCTTTAATATTGCAGAATAATGAATAACACAGTTAAGGCCGCTTTCAATTCCCTCTCGACTAAAATCCTCACTACTTCTATATTCTTTTTTACACTTGTCCAAAAACGAATATTGCAGGTTGCCTTCTTTTTATACATTCAGATTGCCAGTTCTGTAAAACAGCTTAGAGGCATTATCAATTATAAAACCTTTTTATATTCAAATCTGGCAGCATATTACATTCAGTTGGCTACTACTCTAAATGCCCACACTCTCCTCTCTTCTCCTCTCTTCTACAGTTTTTAAGTGAGGGACACTTTCTCCACCCCAGAGTTGATTAATAAATCTGTGGTCAGAACCACCTTCCATGACAGTCTGATGATTGCTGACTAGAGATGGATTGAGCAAATTGAATACACTTCGGCTAAAAGATCGATTGTAATCTGTCCTCTTCCTACCATGTGGATGCTAGAAGTATATCAGCACTCTAATGAGTGTCGATATACGTCAACGCTCTCGATCAATGAAGTGTTGCTGTACTTGTTGAAGTGTGAAGGTTCCACCTAGTCATTATCACTCTTAATCTCTCTTTTGCTGTTTATCAGTTGATTTCCTCTTTACTAGACTTCTTTAGTTTAATATTGTTTTTAATTATATCCCTGGAGGTTCCGGCAATAGCTGCTGTTTTTAACCCTATGCTTGCGCTGATTGTGTCCCACAACCACCATACCTCTATAAATCTATCAGTTAAAATTCCTAGATAAGTCATACAATTACCCTCTCATCAAATTGCTAATGCAGCCACTCCATTCCCAGATGAGATGCCACACCATTCCTTGCATAATATCCACGTTGACCAAAGAAATAGGTCCCAGTTATCCATGTAATGGGGTTGCATGTTCCTTGCAGTACCTGTCTTGCAGCAATTTATACATATTTCCCTAGACATCCATTCATTGCCCACTCCTTTCTTGGCTAGATGCGAAGATGACTGGGATCCCTTCCCTTAGACCTAACTACTTCTTTGGCTGACACTGTACTTATCAAGTAGGGCTCGTTGTCTCCTGCTTCTTCCCAATGTCATTACCCGCACTAAGACAGATGTATATCGGGCTTGTCCATTACCTTAAATATTATTATCCAACCTGCTGCTATTGTCACAAAACACCAGCTCCTGGAAGGCACACTTCCTCTGTCTGCCCTTTCTATCTTTGTTTCAAATAGCATGGTCCATATTCTCACCTGAAGGATTCTCCTCCTACGCTTAAATTATCTTACCTTGATTAGCAGGGGAATCAATGGTACCTTTAACCTCACTAATCAATGAAGTGCACTCGTCCACTGGAGCAGCGATTTCCTACTTCACATATTCTCCCCCCCCCCCTGGACCCTTCCTGATCTTCATTTCATTCCTGATCTGTGAACCACTTGCCACTTAAAGTGGCTGCCACTTTCAATGCTAGTGACCATAATTTCCTCCGTACAGCTAAATCCTTCTACACTCGCTCCAAACTCATCTAGGCAATTATTCAGCCTGATTTTCCTCCTGAAGAAGGTTGAATCTCCTGTTCTTCAACCACTTCAAACTGAGATTCTAAAACACTACAATAAGGCATGGATGCTTTTTAACCACCCCACGCTAACTCCAGAACTTAGGACAGGATGACCACAGGTGACCACTTTGACCTCAGCTACTTTATCACTTTGCTTTTCCTCATTCTATATCTCTCTGCCCTAATTTGCTTCTTATACTGATACTGTTATTGAAAATAAATTTTCGAGGTTTTAATATCGGTTGTGGTTTGGTGGCACAACCTTGTATATCCAGGGACTCTGAGGCCAGGTCCAGTAGACAGCTTGACGTGAGGATCATTGTTGGAAGGACTCCTCGTGTTGATTGGGGCGTCTGCACTAAGCTCGGCATCAACATGGCCAACCTTGGGGAGCCACGGGCGTGCACGTTGCAGGTGTATAAGGAAGTGTGTGAACCGGACCCGGTGGAGGGGGGGGAACCCAGCAAACCGTATGCTCTCGTGTCGAGCAGCAGGGGATCGTGCCTGTGAGTGGGCGGTTTGTGGCAGCCTCGTCTATATAGCTGGGACTGGTCTTTAAAATCAATTTAGTATTTATAATATAAGAAAATTTCTTGCAGTAAACTAATTGCATATTGAGAAAGGATCTTATCTTGTACTCCACACAGAACCTAAACTAAGTACAAACGTTAAAGGATCTTAATCTTACATCCTAGGATGCTTAATGCTATCACAGATTTTGAAACTGAATAAAGTTATCCATAATATACGATATACTGCCACTCTGATGTCATCATCATTAACAGCGATCCTTTGGAAAGATACACATTATTTTAGCGATTGGTAACACAATTTTGGAGATTTTTCAACCTTCTTTTAGTGACTATGTGTCTCTTTAGTGGAAGTAGGTCATTGCACATTCTTGGGCATTATCTGATTCTCTTGTGGTAATTGCCAAGTTTGACGATGCCTTCAACTGCTGCACTGATTCCTATATAAGTGATCATCTTACTGTCTACACATCATATTCATCAAGACTACAAGGTAAATACCGTCATCTGGCTGAGGGTTCCCCACTGTACAAGACTGTTTGAGTTGGTGTGGGGGGACTGGCTAGATAAGTCAATTTCTCGCAACATAATAAAAAATCTTAAAAGTGGTATTATCTTTTAACAGCACGATTTCCAGGCAGCCGCTACCTGGAACACCTTAGGGTTGCTGTCGAAGGCCCACATGGCTGTTAGTAATGAGTTAGACATTACAATTTGCCCCAAAGAGTGAATTTTTAGCATTTCACAATTATATGAAATGCATGTGGTATTCACTGGGGTTTTTGGGGATGGTTTGCGAATAACGATCTGCAAAGAAGCATATTCTCTTCTCACATTAGCCTAAACACTGCTATTGGGGGTTTTTCTTAGGGCAAATGAAAGGGGAAAAAACCTGCTGGACTCATAATGGAGGTCTGTGTCGTTGGTGTTGACAATGGCCGTTATTGATGTCTTGATTGGATGGCGGACAAAGTGTCTAGGGGAATGTTGCACTAATGTTCGCTCAATCGTTCGGGAATGTTCATTGGTATCACTCACAATTACCGGTTGCACACTAGTCCTTCGTACCATTAAATTTACTCATAGTTTTCATGGAATTATCCACAGCAGGGGAGAACTCGGTGTGGCATAAATTTTCCTGACTCATAGAAGGGAACTTGTTATAAACTTTCTTAGGTTCTGAAATTGTCAGAATGAACAAATAGTTCGAGATCCGCACTGACTCACGACACTCATGCGCGTTTGTTCATTGAAGTAATCTGAGCCCTCGCGTTCTCCTTCGCCCTCATTACGTCTTATGCATAGAGGAAATTGCTGAACTTCTAGCTTTATCATACAGTCGTTGCTAGTTCTTTGAACAGTATTTAACACAGGGGATAGGTTTTTGTTATTTCGCTATATGACTAGAAGTCTAAATGTCCCTACTTGTAGGATCAAGTGGGGCGCAGGTTCTTCATAATTTTCCTGTTTATAAGATGAAAATGGTAATTACTATTGGTTTAGCCCTCATTGTGTAGTTGATCAGAAATTTTAGAAGGAGTGGGCGTACTCGAGATTTTCTATGGTACATTCATCTTTTCCTAATAAAAGATGCTGTGCGAGGATTCGTTGTGCCTCCAGCTTTGTGTGAGGGCTCAGTTCCATAGAGAGGCTGAGGGGGCGGGTTATATCCCATCCCACTTTATCATGGCGAATTTTCTCCCATTGGGGGACAGGCTCGATAGTCTCTATAGACGAACCATTCATTCTTAACTTCATTTTGTATTTTCTCTTTTGCCACCATTGTGATTGTACTTTTCTGAAACACTTTGTCTGGGGGTACCTGGCAGAACCACAATGTGTGTTTTCAACACATTGTAAATTCTAACGGTGTGCTTTTCCACTACACCTTTGCTCTAAACTTTTAACTTTACTGATGGTTACATTTGCATCTGGTTTTATGGTCACTATTTTTCCCATGAGGCATTGAATCTTGGACCATCATTTGTCAGTATCACTATGCCCCTCCCCCTCACAATATATGGGTTCTCTGAGTGAGTGTGAGATAGTCTTCTTTCCAGATTTCTTCTAATGTTCAATCCTTTTATTGAAGTGTTGGAAATTTGTGTCATAAGTCACTCAGGTTCGATGATAGCAGGATCCTCTATCAGCTCTATCATTCATGGAGGAACTGTTTCGAGTCTTCTGCCATGGAAGTAATTGAGATAGATTTAACACTTTCAATTTGTCCAGATCTATCTGTGATTTAACTTGTTTTTCTACTTCAGTTCAACTGTTCAGTATTCTTCTAGGTGATTCGTTGTCTTGATAGTCTTCTTTAAATAACTTTTACAATGCCGATCTATCTTTCATAAAATCTGCCGTAGCCATGGAGCCTTGCGGTAGGAGGTAATAGGAATATGTCTCCATCGACAACTGCGTTCGTTCGCATCTGTTGCTCTTCTGCTTGGTCAAAGATCTTGCTTATTTATGCAGCACAGCAAACAAAGTTCATTACATTGTCTGAAATTATCAGTCTGGGACATGCCCTTTTGGCTGCAAACTTCAGTGTTTGACATGGGTTTCATAGACATCTGGAAGTCTCGCTACTTCTAGATGTACTGCTTCTGTGTAGCATTGGTGAACAATCAGATGTACATTTTGATAAGAACTTTGCCAACGTTTTAGTTAAAATTATTGGTCCAGTGTATTCTACACTTGTCATCTTCAAATGGTAGTGGCATGACATACTCGCTCAGCAGGGTATAGTGGTGGGCCTGGCTTCCGGACATACTTGCCTTACTGAAGTGACGACATGTAATGCAGTCAAATTATTTGTTTTTTCTGGCTACGTCCTCCGTGGGGTTTACAGAAGATTGTCGTATGTGACAAAGTGTGTCAGCTACTCACCAATCACATAACAGTTTTGTTATTAGCCAATGATTTTGGGGTGAAGAATATTGGATGTATTGCTTCCTTAGGCAGAAAGAATTATGAATTCTTCCTCGATATCTTATATTCTTTTCTGAAGTCGAGACGAATCCTAAAGAGTGAATCATATTTGGTTTCTCTGGGGATTTATCTGAGTTTCAGAAAAAAAAAAAAATTTGTTACTGTGGAGAAAGACATTTTTCTGTTTGTTTTACCTATTTATTTGATGGGCTATTTCATAATTAAGGTTTTATGCATTTATTGAGCTTGTAACCTTAAAAGTTTACCCAAGATGAGTATTTTACTAGGTGGCATCAATAACTTTTTCCCGTGTGACTGCTGTATTTAAGCGGATTATTTCTGCTGTGTTCAAGCAGACTGTTTATTTGGAATATGAGTGCTTTTTGCTAGACCAGTTATTTCATTTAGTGAACAGTTCGGGTCCGTGGTAACCATAATTTATTTATCATAAATTTTCTTGAGGGGTACAACCACATGTACAGATGTCAGCTGGATTCTCTTGAGTTGAGACGTGGAGAGGAAGAATATCTCTGGCATCTCTCTTATTACTCGGCTATTCGGTTTGGTACTTAGACCAAAATTATTTTGTTTTTGTTTTTTAACATGAATCATTATCACTCAGATTACGGTTTTTTCAATTGTGAGAGATCAAGACTTTGAGATAGACTGTTGCTAATTTTGTATCTACATAGAGTGCTGTCAGTTCCAGTTGTGGTACTGTTTGTCTTCAAGGGTGCTTACCCTGGACTTTGAACGCAATTAATTAAACTTCCTTCGAATTACTTATCTATGGCTACAGCGCCATAACTCTGGTTGATGCATCAACAGAACAAATGTATTGTGTACTTGTTTTGCCCTCTTGACTATTTGTTTATGAAATTTAATTTGATGGATATTTCATCCCTGCTTGACTATTTCTGGAGGCAAGCACTCATCCCATAAACCTATTTAGAGTTTCAAGTTCTTGCCTCAGCATTTTACCTTTTATTGGGTCAATGGTTGAGGCGAGTTCTAGATGATCAATAAAACATTGTGATACCTCTGACAGTATAACACGTTCTCTGAGTTTACTGCAGGTTTTGTTTTATTTTTTGAGCTTAAAGTGTCTTCCTGAGTGTTCAATTAAGTCCCTGCAGGTTGTTATAAGCAGGAATTTTAACGTCCAGGAATTTTTGTTGATAAGTTTCCCTTCATGAGGTTGAATTATTATCTCAGTCCTTTTGAAGCTTATTTCATCATGTCGTTTCCTTTGTTAGCTTCTCTGTATAAGGATTTCAAATCCTCCTTTATATTTACTGTCCTTGAAGATTGTTACATAAAACTATTATTTAATGTGTCTTTGAAGGGGCTTTTCAGATTTTTCAGTGTGTTTTTAGAGTATCTTCCAGCATGATATGGAGAGGAGGCTGTTGCACCAAACAAACTGACTTGGAACGATTTATTTGCTCAGAACTCTGAGAAAAGCCTACCTTACCGGGAGATATCTGGAGAGGGTTTCGGAGGTCATACGCTCCCACGGAAACCAGGCACTCGTGGTGGATCGGGTCTGACAACAGCTGGTACTGTGGCCCCAACACAATCTGACGTACAAAACACAGCCGGCTGGTCAGGTTGTAATGTAGTTCAACTATGTTTGGTTAGGTTTCTGTGGGAGACCTAATTTTAACCAATTACATGGTCACACCTTGCCTGGCTAAATAGTGTCAGACACGCCTTTGCCGGATGTCTGAGGCCCTCTTGTTCTTGACGGCGTAAGATCTTCGGTGTCAGGTCAAAAAACACGTGGTGCACACCCCATTTCTGGGGGGTGCTCTCAGGATCATATTAGCCCAAGGAACAGGTTGATCAGGGAAGTCCAGTGGAGCTATGGCCTGTGTGCTGAGCGGAGTTGGAGAGTTCTCGGTGGGACCTCTGTTTTAGACATTGGGCTGAGTACTAGCTTGGAGCAGTTCTCGGCTATTGTAGGCTTGGGACTTTGTTGTGATATGGCTTTACCAGCTAACGTTAAGTAGTTTGTACGTAAACTTAGAAAGACAGCTCAATCGCCTGCATCAGCGCCCCTGCAGACGAGGTCTTCAGAAGCTGTTTGATGTCATCTCTCATTGGGCTGTTAAGAGTTATATGTGTATGAATTATAATTTCCCCTAGGGGGGTGTTATGTCAGCATATTTCATTCACTGATGGGCTGACATATTACATACTTGTTTGGACTCAAAGTCCGCACCTTACTGCCGAATATAGGTTGATTACAAACTCCTTGTGAACTCAAGTACTGTGCAGTCCCCCGTACTCAAGAATTCGTAACCTCTTGTTGGCGTGAGCTATGTTTCCTTACACCTTCGGACAGATATCGGGACTTGATAGAAGCTGAAGTTTCCTTGGATGTCACGTCTTCCATAGTTTGGATAAGCACATGGTACACCTATGTTCCATCTAAGATTTTGTCTTTATTGTTCACATCTTATCCCACTAAAGAAGCTGATCCACACTTCTCTTAAGTGTTTATTGTGTTTTATGAGACACTTTGTTCACACTAACGCACAGATCGTTCTTTGTTGGTTTTCCTGGGTCAGTGTCACTCTCAGTAGAGTCAAAAGTAATCTGAAGATCGCCACACGCCCTTGCCGTTCACTCACCTAGCACAAAAAAATGCTGACCTAGTTATTTTGCTTCCTTTGCCACTTCCTCGATTGAAGCAAAGCAGGAATGTTTGATTCTTGACTGTCTTAAGCATAGACAAACAATGATCCCACGTTCTTTACTATGGTTAATAAAGTGGGAGCAGGGATTTCCTTAATTGTCCTGCTTAAAGTAGAGTGATGTACTGTATTTATTAAAATACACTGCAACATGGACTGCAAGGTGCAACGGTCGCTTGACCACGTCGCATACTCGTACGTATCTGTGATCAATATCACTGTTGCAGTAAACAAGACGCTTGCCCCCTTCTGAGAGGGCTGGGCCCCTCAGGGCTGAAAGGGGCTGAAGGAGGCTGATGGGGGTGATACACCCCTCCTGGAGAAATTTCTCCATCACCTATGGCAGAATTCCTGTGGTTGAAATGGTCTCTGAACTATATTGTAAGTTATAGTCTGTTTTGTCAGTGATTGTATTCCCTGTTCACTGCTTATAGGTACCATCCCCATTTACCTAAACTCCTGTTTCCCCATGTTTGGGTGAAATAGTAATCACTGTCTCTGTTTTTTGCTCTTTTAATTCATTTTTTTATTTTCAAGTAGTGAGAGGGTGAGTAGTGTGGGGGACTAGAGTAATGACGAGGTGAAGGTTGTAGTCTCCAGTGACCTCACATTACCTTCTGCTAATTCACTCGACTCGCTCCTCGCCTACCTCCGCCCCTTTCACTCGACACACCTCTCCTGCCTTCTACTCCGATTATTCACGTATTCCCCAAAACTATCTGTACAATTCAGTAACCCTCTATTTGTCAAGCGTACATGATTTTAAGGTGGCCTCCTGTCACAAGTGTCTTCTTGAAGACAGCCAGGGGTCTATTGGTAATCCCCTCAATATGCTAGGGAAGCAGTTAAACAGTGTTGGGGCCCCTGACATTAGTGTTGTCCTCTCAGTGTACTCGTGGCACCTCTGCTTTTCATTGGGGAATGTTGCATCTCCTGCTGAGCCTTTTGCTTTACACGTGTAGTGATTTTTGTGTGAAAGTTTGTAATTAATACCTTCTAGTATTTTCCAGGTGAGAGATTATTATGTTATCTCTCTTCTCTTGCATTCCAGGAAAATACAAATCAAGGGACTTAAACTGTTCCCAGTAATTTAGGTGCCTTTTATCGTATTTGTGGGCCCGTGAAGGTTCTTTGTACACTCTCCAGGCCAGCAATTTCGGCATGTTCCTGAAGGGTGAGTTAGTGTTCAGCAGTATTCCAGCCTAGACAGAACAAGCGATTTGAGAGAATCATCTTGGGAGTGGAGGTCCTTATTTTGATAGGTTCTCTTATCCATCGTATCATTTCTAGCAGATGCGGTAGATACATTGTCCTTTGTGTTGAAATCGAGATCTCTGACATTATCACTCCAGGTCCTTCATTTTGCTTTTTCGCTCTATTGTATGGTTAGAATAGTTGTCAAGTTTTCTGTTATGAGTAGTTGAAATTTCTCTTCATTGAACTTCATTTTGTTTTGAGTGGCCTGTTTGTAGATTTGGTGAGGTCCATTGAAGTCTTGCGGTTTTTTCGATGGAGGTCAGTCATGGCTATCCAAGGGTCTCCCAAAGTGAGGACACAAAGGCTTAGGTTTACAAAACTCTATGTCAGATATGAGGATGAGGGAATAAAATGGGGGACTGTGCCTGGTGGAACAGTGTTTTTCATTAGCTTGCTCAGGACTATTAACTCTTCGGGTTCTATTTGCAAGAAGTTTAGTCCATCTATCAAAACTATTTCCTGTTATTCTTTATCACACATTTTGTGCACTGTTACGCCATTGGTTCAAACTTGTCAAAAGCTTTTGAAAAGGTTCTGTGTATACTACATCTGTATTTTTTCTTTATCCTCTACAGCATCCAGAACCTTGTCTTGTGGTCCAGTAGCTGGGGTCAGTAGGAGCGACTGCTCTAAAACCCGTGTTTTGCCCTGGTTGGCGATCTTGCTTCTTGACCCTTCAGATATTTTTTTGATATGGGTTGTTAGTGCATCGGTCTGTAGTTCTTTGCAATTGTTTTTCTCCACCTTTAGAGGTTGGGCTTTGTCTGTTTGTCTTCAGTGAGTGTGGGATGAACCATTGTGTTCATGCTCTTTCGCCATAGAATGCGGAGGCTCGCGAAGGGGCTTCTTGCAGTTCTTGTGGAACACTGAGTTCCTTGAGTCTGGGCCTGAGTCAGAGGCATGGGCCAGGTTCATTTATTGCCTTTTTCAAAGTCTTGTGGTGCAGGATGATGACCAAATTTTGGGGACGTCGTTGGATAAAGAAATCGTTTGGATGGTTACCTTTAGTTTTGGGCAGTGGCTCACGGAACATGTAGTCAATTGGATCGTTAGTACCTGACTCATTTCTTGACTATCATTGTGTATGTCCTATCTGCCTAAATAGGACCCAATACTGGATGTTTGGTTTTCCCTTAGATTTGTCATAAGAGAAGAAGATTTTGTGTTTTTTTTTTTTTAATTTCCTTTACGCTTATAGTTTTTCCTGCGATTTCTTGTCTCCTGTTAGGATTCCTTCAGCTTAAGTTCCGGTTTTTTGCAATTTCATTAATCAAGGGCATCCCATCGTATTTCAGTTATATTGACCCTCTCAATAGCTCTGTGACTTTTCGCCTTCGTCTGTATAGGGAGCTGCTCTCTATTTTATTTTACATCTTCTTTTTTCGATTTTTCATAATGGAATGTTGCTTGAGCAGATCTAAGAACCTCAGTGTTTTTTTTTTTCTAGGCAAAGGTTGGATCATGTTGTTTAGGATTATCTTCCCAGCTTGTTTCATATAGGACATGGTATGGTTTGTTCCCATTTGATGCTTTTGTAACTTAAATTGAATTTTGAGAAAGACACTCTCATGACTGATCCACATTTTGCTGGTCAGGAGGCCCAGTGAATACAGGTCTGTACCTCTTTTAGTTGTGATCTGAGTGTACTATTGTTTTTCTTTCCCTTTTTTCTTGTTACTGTTATATTATGTATCAGATCGTCGTTTTGTTAGTGTAGATGAGATCCAGTGATTTTCTAGTTCTTATAAGCTCTATTTTTGTTGGTTTAAGTTGAATCTTGGTGCAGAGATTTAATAGTTTCGTTGCGTGTGAGGAATTTTCATCTGAGCTGCCTCCTGGTCTTGAACTCTGCTAAAATATTCTTTGTTACACTCCTCCATTTTAAGTGTTCATGCTGAAGTCTGCCAGTAGCAGGATGTTTGGGGGCAGAGTTTGGATTGTTTTCCAGACAGTGGCAAATTTTCAAAAGCTGCTACCGGAATTGCTGGAAAGTTGCATCGTGGTGGCTTGGTATACAACTCCCCATGATAATTTTTTGTTTTTCAGTCTTTACCACCTAATCTTCAATACATATTTGAGGTGTTTAGTAGTCTGAGCAAATGAGACGGACTCTGTGAGACAGCAAACCCCCACCCCCCTTGTTGCCTGTTTAGTCTGTGGCATCTGAATAGGTTATAAAACCTGGGATCCATATTTTGTTGTCAAAATGATCCTTCATGTGGGTTCTCTGCGAAATGCTGCAAACATTGCATTTGACTCAGTGAGCAGTTCGCTGATTTAACGAATTTTGTTTGTTGTGGCTTTTGGACCCTCTAGTTTTCAGAGACAATGTTTATTAATGGAATTTAGTGAGGTTTTTAATTGCTGGCTCTAATAATTCTGTTGTTGTGGAGTGGAGGCACAAAGACTGTGCCTCTGCTCTCAGAAGTGTTTTCAGTTAGTGTTGATTACTGTAATTTATGCCAGTCTTTTTTCCCTCATGGCCTAAAAAAAAAAAAAACCTTTCTCTGAAAGAGGTTGTGGTCTCCCATCTTTTGTTTATCATTGGTTGGCTGTTTTTGGTAATTCTAGTTCCCCTATAGACGATGTTTGTTCTGGCTTTATTGCGCTTATAGCATTTTCTTCATGGAATGATGAGAGGGGGACACGTTTCGATGTGAAATGAGTGTACAGGAAAGGGAGTACACTCTCTCTTGTCATGCGGGTGTGGTATTTTTTGGGATGGTCAAAGATGCATGTCCACCTGTTTTTCCAATCTACTGATAGAATTAGAATTTGCTCATAGATTGGAATTGTGTTTTGCTCTAGGATTTTTTGTAAGCTGCTTCGCAGCTGGTGCATTTGTGTTTTCTGTTTCCCCTCTTACGAAAGCTTTGGAATATCAGCCGTGTAGGCATATGGTTTTTGTGCCGAAAATTTCATAAGAACGTCTCCAAGCTTCTCAGTTTGTGAGGTCCGGTCGTCAGTCATTAAGACTTGCTACATTTTATTTGCACTGCGCTGCAATTATATACAACACGTAGTGGAGTGGTTTCAGAATCTGTTCTGACTCAATGGTGCGGGAGATAATGAGCTTCTGTCTTAACTTATCTTCGATACTTCCTCAATGAATTTATTCACCAACTGTTCTTGTACATTATCATTTACAAGTCAGGAGTTTGGTACTCTTCTGGATCGTGTTTTGGTGCTTTCGTTTGTCGAAAGTATGCGATAATGCTTAGCGCAGATGCGGTGGATTTAATTTCCTTGGTAACCTAAACCAATACTGTCCATTTCTTTATATTGGACAGCGTCCAAATATTGGTTATAAGTCTGAGACTCTTTGTGGGCTTGATTTATTTACCTTCAATACCTATCGCATCTAATCATCCCACAACTTATCAACTGCGTTCATTCATTTCTTCCAGTATGATAATTTCTGCTGTGGTACATGATCAGCGGTATTCTCGTAAATAGGGCATTGTCCACTATATTGCCAGATTAGGCAATATCATTACTACATACAGCTTCCACTATCTTTTTACTGTTTTCCTAGAGTGTCAAAAGAGTGAATTTGGCTCAGGTCATATGTATGTTTACCTCGAACATTGAAAAAAAAACTTGGTGATTAGGCATGGTGTTGTTTATTCATGTTTCTGCCAACATAGTGTTCTTATGAGGACCTGTGTTGAGCCATGAATCAAATAATGTTAGCACATTTGTTTTGTATAATTTTATTAGATAACTCAATTCGAGCTATTGGGAGTAGCCGATTTAGACTTATCCCTTTATGTTAAGTGTGTTGTTTGATGACTTCCAGTTTTCTTCTGGAAAGTCAGTGTTGGTCGCATTAAGTGCTTGGGCTCATAATGCTTGTATGGGACATACCTTGCATTTAAACACTTCTTCATTGAGATTACCTCCCTGGTAGTCACCTAAACACTTTGTGCACCGTTTCAACTGTTGAGCACACTAGTTTCGTGTCTCATTTGTTGTGAATTGAATAAAATATTTGCCAATTGTGATGCATACAAAGTCACATTCTGGAGTAAGTCTAGTTATGACAGTATTTGTACTGTCAGTTGTAGTCACGCTTGATAGGTGCCTGCATTGGGATTTCCCATTCGGCTTTGTAGTGGGGGGTTTGGTATACTCCTTTTATGCTGAGTGGACGGTTGGGTTATCCAAAAGGGATTTGTAGATTTTATCTTTTGCCTCGTTGCTTGCGTGCAAAAGCTTGTATATTGTAAACCTTGCTAATTTCTTTTCAAGAGAAATAGCATTTGTTGTACATGATATTAAAATCGTTTCAACTGTTTGCGGTTATAGCCTTATCCTTACAATGCCACTGATAAGCCATTCACATTGTTTATGTCATACATAGTCTCATTGAGTCCTAAGGACAAATTATTAGTGTGTTTCTAATGTCTTGGTGGCGCTTTATGCTTGAGATTTTGACTGCTTGTCTAACCCTGGCCTTATAGCATTCTGATTCTTCCCATTTAAAACAAACTCTCTGTTGCCTATCTGAAATCCATCTCTACAGAGGAAAAAAAATTCTCCTCCTATTCCGTGTGCCTTAAGTTTCCTCAGGTAGCTCTGATGTGAACCCTATCGAAAGCCTTTCGGAAGGTACAATATACACTATATTTATTCTAATACATGTTCAACCTCCCATAATTACTTTAAGTGGGGGGCCTAAAAGAGTTTGATATTTGTTAAGAGAGGAACGAAACCGAAACCTTTGTAACGGTGTTGAGGTTCATGAAATAAATTTTTGCCTTTCAAGATGACTATGAATTGCCTCGGCAATAGTGATTCCATAAAATTTTCCCACAGTGGAGGCAAGGCTAATTGGTCTATAGGTTCGAAGCCATGGACCTGTCACTGCTTTGTAAAATAGGAATTACATTTGCCATTTTCACTTGCTCTGGCACTATGCCAGTTTGTAGTGATATATTGAAAATGATTAGCCAAAGGCTTGCTAAGTTATCTTTTTATTCCTTTTAAATCCCTTGCACATAATAATTCATCAGGCTTTAGGATTTGTTGGTTTAAATTTCTCTAATTGTCTGAGAAACAATTGTCACTTGTTACCCAGTCGTGCTATAAGTTTATTATCGTCACTGTCCCTATTCCTTACTTCTGTATACCTGAAAGAACCCTTTTGGTGTTAGTCTTCGAATCTCATGCAACTATTAGCCCTCATAATACTGTTTACTTTTTCTTATTCATGTTTTTTTTTTTCTCTCTTTAATTGAATTTACTGATTTCTTAACTCGCCTATCCCCTCTTTTGAATAGGCCTTTAAATGCCTCTCTGTTGTCCAGTAAGATGTTTTATCTATTGTTTCATCAATTGGGATCATTTTTGTTAGATCTAATTTCCCTACTGGGAACCAAAGTTGTCTGGGTTATCTCGAACTTGCTTGAATTGGCACCCAACCCACCACTTACTAACCATTGTCAGGTAGGTTGTTGCCTCTAGTTGGTTTGGCACTAACTATTTTTTAAAGAAGAATCACTGAAAACCGCGTCAAGACAAGTCACTAGATTCAAGATTTTTACTGTCACATTGTTCCAATCAATTTATTCTAAAGTTAAAATCTCCATTAACACAAACATTTTATTATCTAGATTGCCTTATGAATTTAGTTCTCTAAGCAAGCTTACTGCACTCCCTATCAAGGTTTGGGGGCCTTTATTATATCTCCACTCAAAATTAATTTTTCACGACCTCGAGAAACTGTAGCCATGCAGATTCTTGTTCCAAGTTTCTACTATTATATCTTGTCTAAACAACAATTAAAATTATTTCTGAACATACATCGCACTCTACCGCCTTCTGTTGCCTTGTCAGTGTGGAATTAGTTAAATACCCTGTATGTTGTTTTAGAAGGCATTTCTCTATCTTTTCAAGTTGACCAGGTTCTCTGTTATGCAATTCTTTATTACTTGTTAGATGAATGGCTCAGGGACCCGAACTTGTTGTTGAAGTTTCAAAGTTTCTCCGTTGTATGGACTGATAACGTTCAATGTGTCGGCGAAAAACGTTTCTCACTAAAGATTACCCAAGAGTTGCACATGTGTCTAATTCAACATCTATATTACTTGCATATTGCAAGTAATCTAGCTCATCTATTTATTCTGAGACTTCTATTATTTGTATAGTAAACTTAAGGAAGCTAGTCACTCTCATTGTGCTCTACTATCTTGTTTGTTGAACAAATGGCTGTAAAACATTTGCTAGCAACTTTTTATTGTTTTGAATATTGTTTTTAAACATTTTGTGAGGTATTTGGTAATTTTGTGTTTTCATTCCCTAGTACTGCAATCTGATTGTTTCCCACAATATACCTATACCGCTTTAATTTTATCTAAAGTCTAGTCAAGTCATCAGTGACCCCCTCTATCGAATTGGCTAGCATAACCACTCCCAGACCCAGTGAGATTGAACCCCATCCTTGCCTTACCACGGTTTGCCATAGGAATTTGGTTACCTTTATCAATGAATGGGATTGCAAGTTCCTTGCAGTACTTGTCTTAGCAGAATGTATACAATTGCTCAGACATTCCATTCATTGCCCACTCCTCTTCTAGGCAGATTCTACATTTTTTAAATTGGGGACTTGGGATCCCCCCTTAGACCTGGCTACTCTATGGTTGACTGTACTTATCCAGCAGCTCCGGTTCTCATGCCCTTCCCGATGGAAATTTTCCACTAGCACTAAGTCAGATAATGAGCTGTTCCATAATCTGACGTAAGATTTTATCATCTTGCTGACTGTGACACCAAAACCAGCTCCTTGGAGCACCCTCTCTGCAGATCTTCCTTATCTTGGTTCGAAAAGCATGGTCCATTATCTTACTGAGAGTCTCCCACATTCAGAATGTTCTCTTACCTTGATTTGCAGGGGAGTCAGTGGTACATTCAACCTCGCTAACCACTGACGTTACACTCATCCTGGAGTACCAGAGAATGATTTCACTATCTTCTTTTTAACCTTCCTTATCTGGGGGAGTGCCTGCGTAGTGAGCTTGTGGGCGTGTCGCAGGTCTACTATTTTGGGTGCCTCGTTTTCTATGCAGGGTGCCTTCACGAGTTTTCTTTGAATCAGCCAGAGGCAGCGCCCTGACTCCAGTCGCTCAATGTTTTTACTAATTATAAATCAAAAAGAAGCGCTATGCAAAGGGCTATATTCTCTCAATGAGATCTTGCAGTAATCTATTATTTTTTAAGACTCCAGTCTTATTAACAGTCTTTCGATGGACCAAAGTTCTTTATTACTTGTAAATTCACTTACAAGTTCTTGGACTTATGTTGGCCACTATCCAGTGTTCGTAGTGACCATTTTAGGAGGAATGGTTAGATAAGTACATTTTCCTGGCAATGTTAATAACATATGACATGCAGTACATGTCTTTTAACAGCTCGATTTCCAGCAGCGTTCCTGGAAAATGCTTTCGGGTCCTGTAGCAGTGTCCTCATGGGGTGTTGATTAGTGAGTTAATCATTACAGTTTGCCCCACAAAGAAGTATATTCAGCATTTCACAATTATCTGAATTGAAATGCTTAGTGGTACTCCATGGGGTTTTTGTGAATGGTTTGCCAATAATACGGTTCTTAGGGATCAATATTCTTCTCACATTACACCTAAAACCACTGCCCAGTGTTTTTGGACCAAATGAAAGATATGCCACACTCCCTCCTTCTCCTCTCTTTCTACAGTTTTTATCGTGTGTGGGACACTTTCTCCACCCAGAGTTGATTAATAAAATCTGTGGCAGAACCACCTTCCATGACAGTCTGATGATTGCTGTACTAGAGATGGATTGAGCAAATTGATTACATTCGCTAAATGATCGATTTTATATCTGTCCTCTTGCCTACCCATGTGGATGCTAGTAGTTATATCACCACTTTAATGAGTGTCGATATACGTCAACGCTCTCGATCAATGAAGTGTTGCTGTACTTGTTGAAGTGTGAAGGTTCCACCTAGTCATTATCACTCTTAATCTCTCTTTTGCTGTTTATCAGTTGATTTCCTCTTTACTAGACTTCTTTAGTTTAATATTGTTTTTAATTATATCCCTGGAGGTTCCGGCAATAGCTGCTGTTTTTAACCCTATGCTTGCGCTGATTGTGTCCCACAACCACCATACCTCTATAAATCTATCAGTTAAAATTCCTAGATAAGTCATACAATTACCCTCTCATCAAATTGCTAATGCAGCCACTCCATTCCCAGATGAGATGCCACACCATTCCTTGCATAATATCCACGTTGACCAAAGAAATAGGTCCCAGTTATCCATGTAATGGGGTTGCATGTTCCTTGCAGTACCTGTCTTGCAGCAATTTATACATATTTCCCTAGACATCCATTCATTGCCCACTCCTTTCTTGGCTAGATGCGAAGATGACTGGGATCCCTTCCCTTAGACCTAACTACTTCTTTGGCTGACACTGTACTTATCAAGTAGGGCTCGTTGTCTCCTGCTTCTTCCCAATGTCATTACCCGCACTAAGACAGATGTATATCGGGCTTGTCCATTACCTTAAATATTATTATCCAACCTGCTGCTATTGTCACAAAACACCAGCTCCTGGAAGGCACACTTCCTCTGTCTGCCCTTTCTATCTTTGTTTCAAATAGCATGGTCCATATTCTCACCTGAAGGATTCTCCTCCTACGCTTAAATTATCTTACCTTGATTAGCAGGGGAATCAATGGTACCTTTAACCTCACTAATCAATGAAGTGCACTCGTCCACTGGAGCAGCGATTTCCTACTTCACATATTCTCCCCCCCCCCCTGGACCCTTCCTGATCTTCATTTCATTCCTGATCTGTGAACCACTTGCCACTTAAAGTGGCTGCCACTTTCAATGCTAGTGACCATAATTTCCTCCGTACAGCTAAATCCTTCTACACTCGCTCCAAACTCATCTAGGCAATTATTCAGCCTGATTTTCCTCCTGAAGAAGGTTGAATCTCCTGTTCTTCAACCACTTCAAACTGAGATTCTAAAACACTACAATAAGGCATGGATGCTTTTTAACCACCCCACGCTAACTCCAGAACTTAGGACAGGATGACCACAGGTGACCACTTTGACCTCAGCTACTTTATCACTTTGCTTTTCCTCATTCTATATCTCTCTGCCCTAATTTGCTTCTTATACTGATACTGTTATTGAAAATAAATTTTCGAGGTTTTAATATCGGTTGTGGTTTGGTGGCACAACCTTGTATATCCAGGGACTCTGAGGCCAGGTCCAGTAGACAGCTTGACGTGAGGATCATTGTTGGAAGGACTCCTCGTGTTGATTGGGGCGTCTGCACTAAGCTCGGCATCAACATGGCCAACCTTGGGGAGCCACGGGCGTGCACGTTGCAGGTGTATAAGGAAGTGTGTGAACCGGACCCGGTGGAGGGGGGGGAACCCAGCAAACCGTATGCTCTCGTGTCGAGCAGCAGGGGATCGTGCCTGTGAGTGGGCGGTTTGTGGCAGCCTCGTCTATATAGCTGGGACTGGTCTTTAAAATCAATTTAGTATTTATAATATAAGAAAATTTCTTGCAGTAAACTAATTGCATATTGAGAAAGGATCTTATCTTGTACTCCACACAGAACCTAAACTAAGTACAAACGTTAAAGGATCTTAATCTTACATCCTAGGATGCTTAATGCTATCACAGATTTTGAAACTGAATAAAGTTATCCATAATATACGATATACTGCCACTCTGATGTCATCATCATTAACAGCGATCCTTTGGAAAGATACACATTATTTTAGCGATTGGTAACACAATTTTGGAGATTTTTCAACCTTCTTTTAGTGACTATGTGTCTCTTTAGTGGAAGTAGGTCATTGCACATTCTTGGGCATTATCTGATTCTCTTGTGGTAATTGCCAAGTTTGACGATGCCTTCAACTGCTGCACTGATTCCTATATAAGTGATCATCTTACTGTCTACACATCATATTCATCAAGACTACAAGGTAAATACCGTCATCTGGCTGAGGGTTCCCCACTGTACAAGACTGTTTGAGTTGGTGTGGGGGGACTGGCTAGATAAGTCAATTTCTCGCAACATAATAAAAAATCTTAAAAGTGGTATTATCTTTTAACAGCACGATTTCCAGGCAGCCGCTACCTGGAACACCTTAGGGTTGCTGTCGAAGGCCCACATGGCTGTTAGTAATGAGTTAGACATTACAATTTGCCCCAAAGAGTGAATTTTTAGCATTTCACAATTATATGAAATGCATGTGGTATTCACTGGGGTTTTTGGGGATGGTTTGCGAATAACGATCTGCAAAGAAGCATATTCTCTTCTCACATTAGCCTAAACACTGCTATTGGGGGTTTTTCTTAGGGCAAATGAAAGGGGAAAAAACCTGCTGGACTCATAATGGAGGTCTGTGTCGTTGGTGTTGACAATGGCCGTTATTGATGTCTTGATTGGATGGCGGACAAAGTGTCTAGGGGAATGTTGCACTAATGTTCGCTCAATCGTTCGGGAATGTTCATTGGTATCACTCACAATTACCGGTTGCACACTAGTCCTTCGTACCATTAAATTTACTCATAGTTTTCATGGAATTATCCACAGCAGGGGAGAACTCGGTGTGGCATAAATTTTCCTGACTCATAGAAGGGAACTTGTTATAAACTTTCTTAGGTTCTGAAATTGTCAGAATGAACAAATAGTTCGAGATCCGCACTGACTCACGACACTCATGCGCGTTTGTTCATTGAAGTAATCTGAGCCCTCGCGTTCTCCTTCGCCCTCATTACGTCTTATGCATAGAGGAAATTGCTGAACTTCTAGCTTTATCATACAGTCGTTGCTAGTTCTTTGAACAGTATTTAACACAGGGGATAGGTTTTTGTTATTTCGCTATATGACTAGAAGTCTAAATGTCCCTACTTGTAGGATCAAGTGGGGCGCAGGTTCTTCATAATTTTCCTGTTTATAAGATGAAAATGGTAATTACTATTGGTTTAGCCCTCATTGTGTAGTTGATCAGAAATTTTAGAAGGAGTGGGCGTACTCGAGATTTTCTATGGTACATTCATCTTTTCCTAATAAAAGATGCTGTGCGAGGATTCGTTGTGCCTCCAGCTTTGTGTGAGGGCTCAGTTCCATAGAGAGGCTGAGGGGGCGGGTTATATCCCATCCCACTTTATCATGGCGAATTTTCTCCCATTGGGGGACAGGCTCGATAGTCTCTATAGACGAACCATTCATTCTTAACTTCATTTTGTATTTTCTCTTTTGCCACCATTGTGATTGTACTTTTCTGAAACACTTTGTCTGGGGGTACCTGGCAGAACCACAATGTGTGTTTTCAACACATTGTAAATTCTAACGGTGTGCTTTTCCACTACACCTTTGCTCTAAACTTTTAACTTTACTGATGGTTACATTTGCATCTGGTTTTATGGTCACTATTTTTCCCATGAGGCATTGAATCTTGGACCATCATTTGTCAGTATCACTATGCCCCTCCCCCTCACAATATATGGGTTCTCTGAGTGAGTGTGAGATAGTCTTCTTTCCAGATTTCTTCTAATGTTCAATCCTTTTATTGAAGTGTTGGAAATTTGTGTCATAAGTCACTCAGGTTCGATGATAGCAGGATCCTCTATCAGCTCTATCATTCATGGAGGAACTGTTTCGAGTCTTCTGCCATGGAAGTAATTGAGATAGATTTAACACTTTCAATTTGTCCAGATCTATCTGTGATTTAACTTGTTTTTCTACTTCAGTTCAACTGTTCAGTATTCTTCTAGGTGATTCGTTGTCTTGATAGTCTTCTTTAAATAACTTTTACAATGCCGATCTATCTTTCATAAAATCTGCCGTAGCCATGGAGCCTTGCGGTAGGAGGTAATAGGAATATGTCTCCATCGACAACTGCGTTCGTTCGCATCTGTTGCTCTTCTGCTTGGTCAAAGATCTTGCTTATTTATGCAGCACAGCAAACAAAGTTCATTACATTGTCTGAAATTATCAGTCTGGGACATGCCCTTTTGGCTGCAAACTTCAGTGTTTGACATGGGTTTCATAGACATCTGGAAGTCTCGCTACTTCTAGATGTACTGCTTCTGTGTAGCATTGGTGAACAATCAGATGTACATTTTGATAAGAACTTTGCCAACGTTTTAGTTAAAATTATTGGTCCAGTGTATTCTACACTTGTCATCTTCAAATGGTAGTGGCATGACATACTCGCTCAGCAGGGTATAGTGGTGGGCCTGGCTTCCGGACATACTTGCCTTACTGAAGTGACGACATGTAATGCAGTCAAATTATTTGTTTTTTCTGGCTACGTCCTCCGTGGGGTTTACAGAAGATTGTCGTATGTGACAAAGTGTGTCAGCTACTCACCAATCACATAACAGTTTTGTTATTAGCCAATGATTTTGGGGTGAAGAATATTGGATGTATTGCTTCCTTAGGCAGAAAGAATTATGAATTCTTCCTCGATATCTTATATTCTTTTCTGAAGTCGAGACGAATCCTAAAGAGTGAATCATATTTGGTTTCTCTGGGGATTTATCTGAGTTTCAGAAAAAAAAAAAAATTTGTTACTGTGGAGAAAGACATTTTTCTGTTTGTTTTACCTATTTATTTGATGGGCTATTTCATAATTAAGGTTTTATGCATTTATTGAGCTTGTAACCTTAAAAGTTTACCCAAGATGAGTATTTTACTAGGTGGCATCAATAACTTTTTCCCGTGTGACTGCTGTATTTAAGCGGATTATTTCTGCTGTGTTCAAGCAGACTGTTTATTTGGAATATGAGTGCTTTTTGCTAGACCAGTTATTTCATTTAGTGAACAGTTCGGGTCCGTGGTAACCATAATTTATTTATCATAAATTTTCTTGAGGGGTACAACCACATGTACAGATGTCAGCTGGATTCTCTTGAGTTGAGACGTGGAGAGGAAGAATATCTCTGGCATCTCTCTTATTACTCGGCTATTCGGTTTGGTACTTAGACCAAAATTATTTTGTTTTTGTTTTTTAACATGAATCATTATCACTCAGATTACGGTTTTTTCAATTGTGAGAGATCAAGACTTTGAGATAGACTGTTGCTAATTTTGTATCTACATAGAGTGCTGTCAGTTCCAGTTGTGGTACTGTTTGTCTTCAAGGGTGCTTACCCTGGACTTTGAACGCAATTAATTAAACTTCCTTCGAATTACTTATCTATGGCTACAGCGCCATAACTCTGGTTGATGCATCAACAGAACAAATGTATTGTGTACTTGTTTTGCCCTCTTGACTATTTGTTTATGAAATTTAATTTGATGGATATTTCATCCCTGCTTGACTATTTCTGGAGGCAAGCACTCATCCCATAAACCTATTTAGAGTTTCAAGTTCTTGCCTCAGCATTTTACCTTTTATTGGGTCAATGGTTGAGGCGAGTTCTAGATGATCAATAAAACATTGTGATACCTCTGACAGTATAACACGTTCTCTGAGTTTACTGCAGGTTTTGTTTTATTTTTTGAGCTTAAAGTGTCTTCCTGAGTGTTCAATTAAGTCCCTGCAGGTTGTTATAAGCAGGAATTTTAACGTCCAGGAATTTTTGTTGATAAGTTTCCCTTCATGAGGTTGAATTATTATCTCAGTCCTTTTGAAGCTTATTTCATCATGTCGTTTCCTTTGTTAGCTTCTCTGTATAAGGATTTCAAATCCTCCTTTATATTTACTGTCCTTGAAGATTGTTACATAAAACTATTATTTAATGTGTCTTTGAAGGGGCTTTTCAGATTTTTCAGTGTGTTTTTAGAGTATCTTCCAGCATGATATGGAGAGGAGGCTGTTGCACCAAACAAACTGACTTGGAACGATTTATTTGCTCAGAACTCTGAGAAAAGCCTACCTTACCGGGAGATATCTGGAGAGGGTTTCGGAGGTCATACGCTCCCACGGAAACCAGGCACTCGTGGTGGATCGGGTCTGACAACAGCTGGTACTGTGGCCCCAACACAATCTGACGTACAAAACACAGCCGGCTGGTCAGGTTGTAATGTAGTTCAACTATGTTTGGTTAGGTTTCTGTGGGAGACCTAATTTTAACCAATTACATGGTCACACCTTGCCTGGCTAAATAGTGTCAGACACGCCTTTGCCGGATGTCTGAGGCCCTCTTGTTCTTGACGGCGTAAGATCTTCGGTGTCAGGTCAAAAAACACGTGGTGCACACCCCATTTCTGGGGGGTGCTCTCAGGATCATATTAGCCCAAGGAACAGGTTGATCAGGGAAGTCCAGTGGAGCTATGGCCTGTGTGCTGAGCGGAGTTGGAGAGTTCTCGGTGGGACCTCTGTTTTAGACATTGGGCTGAGTACTAGCTTGGAGCAGTTCTCGGCTATTGTAGGCTTGGGACTTTGTTGTGATATGGCTTTACCAGCTAACGTTAAGTAGTTTGTACGTAAACTTAGAAAGACAGCTCAATCGCCTGCATCAGCGCCCCTGCAGACGAGGTCTTCAGAAGCTGTTTGATGTCATCTCTCATTGGGCTGTTAAGAGTTATATGTGTATGAATTATAATTTCCCCTAGGGGGGTGTTATGTCAGCATATTTCATTCACTGATGGGCTGACATATTACATACTTGTTTGGACTCAAAGTCCGCACCTTACTGCCGAATATAGGTTGATTACAAACTCCTTGTGAACTCAAGTACTGTGCAGTCCCCCGTACTCAAGAATTCGTAACCTCTTGTTGGCGTGAGCTATGTTTCCTTACACCTTCGGACAGATATCGGGACTTGATAGAAGCTGAAGTTTCCTTGGATGTCACGTCTTCCATAGTTTGGATAAGCACATGGTACACCTATGTTCCATCTAAGATTTTGTCTTTATTGTTCACATCTTATCCCACTAAAGAAGCTGATCCACACTTCTCTTAAGTGTTTATTGTGTTTTATGAGACACTTTGTTCACACTAACGCACAGATCGTTCTTTGTTGGTTTTCCTGGGTCAGTGTCACTCTCAGTAGAGTCAAAAGTAATCTGAAGATCGCCACACGCCCTTGCCGTTCACTCACCTAGCACAAAAAAATGCTGACCTAGTTATTTTGCTTCCTTTGCCACTTCCTCGATTGAAGCAAAGCAGGAATGTTTGATTCTTGACTGTCTTAAGCATAGACAAACAATGATCCCACGTTCTTTACTATGGTTAATAAAGTGGGAGCAGGGATTTCCTTAATTGTCCTGCTTAAAGTAGAGTGATGTACTGTATTTATTAAAATACACTGCAACATGGACTGCAAGGTGCAACGGTCGCTTGACCACGTCGCATACTCGTACGTATCTGTGATCAATATCACTGTTGCAGTAAACAAGACGCTTGCCCCCTTCTGAGAGGGCTGGGCCCCTCAGGGCTGAAAGGGGCTGAAGGAGGCTGATGGGGGTGATACACCCCTCCTGGAGAAATTTCTCCATCACCTATGGCAGAATTCCTGTGGTTGAAATGGTCTCTGAACTATATTGTAAGTTATAGTCTGTTTTGTCAGTGATTGTATTCCCTGTTCACTGCTTATAGGTACCATCCCCATTTACCTAAACTCCTGTTTCCCCATGTTTGGGTGAAATAGTAATCACTGTCTCTGTTTTTTGCTCTTTTAATTCATTTTTTTATTTTCAAGTAGTGAGAGGGTGAGTAGTGTGGGGGACTAGAGTAATGACGAGGTGAAGGTTGTAGTCTCCAGTGACCTCACATTACCTTCTGCTAATTCACTCGACTCGCTCCTCGCCTACCTCCGCCCCTTTCACTCGACACACCTCTCCTGCCTTCTACTCCGATTATTCACGTATTCCCCAAAACTATCTGTACAATTCAGTAACCCTCTATTTGTCAAGCGTACATGATTTTAAGGTGGCCTCCTGTCACAAGTGTCTTCTTGAAGACAGCCAGGGGTCTATTGGTAATCCCCTCAATATGCTAGGGAAGCAGTTAAACAGTGTTGGGGCCCCTGACATTAGTGTTGTCCTCTCAGTGTACTCGTGGCACCTCTGCTTTTCATTGGGGAATGTTGCATCTCCTGCTGAGCCTTTTGCTTTACACGTGTAGTGATTTTTGTGTGAAAGTTTGTAATTAATACCTTCTAGTATTTTCCAGGTGAGAGATTATTATGTTATCTCTCTTCTCTTGCATTCCAGGAAAATACAAATCAAGGGACTTAAACTGTTCCCAGTAATTTAGGTGCCTTTTATCGTATTTGTGGGCCCGTGAAGGTTCTTTGTACACTCTCCAGGCCAGCAATTTCGGCATGTTCCTGAAGGGTGAGTTAGTGTTCAGCAGTATTCCAGCCTAGACAGAACAAGCGATTTGAGAGAATCATCTTGGGAGTGGAGGTCCTTATTTTGATAGGTTCTCTTATCCATCGTATCATTTCTAGCAGATGCGGTAGATACATTGTCCTTTGTGTTGAAATCGAGATCTCTGACATTATCACTCCAGGTCCTTCATTTTGCTTTTTCGCTCTATTGTATGGTTAGAATAGTTGTCAAGTTTTCTGTTATGAGTAGTTGAAATTTCTCTTCATTGAACTTCATTTTGTTTTGAGTGGCCTGTTTGTAGATTTGGTGAGGTCCATTGAAGTCTTGCGGTTTTTTCGATGGAGGTCAGTCATGGCTATCCAAGGGTCTCCCAAAGTGAGGACACAAAGGCTTAGGTTTACAAAACTCTATGTCAGATATGAGGATGAGGGAATAAAATGGGGGACTGTGCCTGGTGGAACAGTGTTTTTCATTAGCTTGCTCAGGACTATTAACTCTTCGGGTTCTATTTGCAAGAAGTTTAGTCCATCTATCAAAACTATTTCCTGTTATTCTTTATCACACATTTTGTGCACTGTTACGCCATTGGTTCAAACTTGTCAAAAGCTTTTGAAAAGGTTCTGTGTATACTACATCTGTATTTTTTCTTTATCCTCTACAGCATCCAGAACCTTGTCTTGTGGTCCAGTAGCTGGGGTCAGTAGGAGCGACTGCTCTAAAACCCGTGTTTTGCCCTGGTTGGCGATCTTGCTTCTTGACCCTTCAGATATTTTTTTGATATGGGTTGTTAGTGCATCGGTCTGTAGTTCTTTGCAATTGTTTTTCTCCACCTTTAGAGGTTGGGCTTTGTCTGTTTGTCTTCAGTGAGTGTGGGATGAACCATTGTGTTCATGCTCTTTCGCCATAGAATGCGGAGGCTCGCGAAGGGGCTTCTTGCAGTTCTTGTGGAACACTGAGTTCCTTGAGTCTGGGCCTGAGTCAGAGGCATGGGCCAGGTTCATTTATTGCCTTTTTCAAAGTCTTGTGGTGCAGGATGATGACCAAATTTTGGGGACGTCGTTGGATAAAGAAATCGTTTGGATGGTTACCTTTAGTTTTGGGCAGTGGCTCACGGAACATGTAGTCAATTGGATCGTTAGTACCTGACTCATTTCTTGACTATCATTGTGTATGTCCTATCTGCCTAAATAGGACCCAATACTGGATGTTTGGTTTTCCCTTAGATTTGTCATAAGAGAAGAAGATTTTGTGTTTTTTTTTTTTTAATTTCCTTTACGCTTATAGTTTTTCCTGCGATTTCTTGTCTCCTGTTAGGATTCCTTCAGCTTAAGTTCCGGTTTTTTGCAATTTCATTAATCAAGGGCATCCCATCGTATTTCAGTTATATTGACCCTCTCAATAGCTCTGTGACTTTTCGCCTTCGTCTGTATAGGGAGCTGCTCTCTATTTTATTTTACATCTTCTTTTTTCGATTTTTCATAATGGAATGTTGCTTGAGCAGATCTAAGAACCTCAGTGTTTTTTTTTTTCTAGGCAAAGGTTGGATCATGTTGTTTAGGATTATCTTCCCAGCTTGTTTCATATAGGACATGGTATGGTTTGTTCCCATTTGATGCTTTTGTAACTTAAATTGAATTTTGAGAAAGACACTCTCATGACTGATCCACATTTTGCTGGTCAGGAGGCCCAGTGAATACAGGTCTGTACCTCTTTTAGTTGTGATCTGAGTGTACTATTGTTTTTCTTTCCCTTTTTTCTTGTTACTGTTATATTATGTATCAGATCGTCGTTTTGTTAGTGTAGATGAGATCCAGTGATTTTCTAGTTCTTATAAGCTCTATTTTTGTTGGTTTAAGTTGAATCTTGGTGCAGAGATTTAATAGTTTCGTTGCGTGTGAGGAATTTTCATCTGAGCTGCCTCCTGGTCTTGAACTCTGCTAAAATATTCTTTGTTACACTCCTCCATTTTAAGTGTTCATGCTGAAGTCTGCCAGTAGCAGGATGTTTGGGGGCAGAGTTTGGATTGTTTTCCAGACAGTGGCAAATTTTCAAAAGCTGCTACCGGAATTGCTGGAAAGTTGCATCGTGGTGGCTTGGTATACAACTCCCCATGATAATTTTTTGTTTTTCAGTCTTTACCACCTAATCTTCAATACATATTTGAGGTGTTTAGTAGTCTGAGCAAATGAGACGGACTCTGTGAGACAGCAAACCCCCACCCCCCTTGTTGCCTGTTTAGTCTGTGGCATCTGAATAGGTTATAAAACCTGGGATCCATATTTTGTTGTCAAAATGATCCTTCATGTGGGTTCTCTGCGAAATGCTGCAAACATTGCATTTGACTCAGTGAGCAGTTCGCTGATTTAACGAATTTTGTTTGTTGTGGCTTTTGGACCCTCTAGTTTTCAGAGACAATGTTTATTAATGGAATTTAGTGAGGTTTTTAATTGCTGGCTCTAATAATTCTGTTGTTGTGGAGTGGAGGCACAAAGACTGTGCCTCTGCTCTCAGAAGTGTTTTCAGTTAGTGTTGATTACTGTAATTTATGCCAGTCTTTTTTCCCTCATGGCCTAAAAAAAAAAAAAACCTTTCTCTGAAAGAGGTTGTGGTCTCCCATCTTTTGTTTATCATTGGTTGGCTGTTTTTGGTAATTCTAGTTCCCCTATAGACGATGTTTGTTCTGGCTTTATTGCGCTTATAGCATTTTCTTCATGGAATGATGAGAGGGGGACACGTTTCGATGTGAAATGAGTGTACAGGAAAGGGAGTACACTCTCTCTTGTCATGCGGGTGTGGTATTTTTTGGGATGGTCAAAGATGCATGTCCACCTGTTTTTCCAATCTACTGATAGAATTAGAATTTGCTCATAGATTGGAATTGTGTTTTGCTCTAGGATTTTTTGTAAGCTGCTTCGCAGCTGGTGCATTTGTGTTTTCTGTTTCCCCTCTTACGAAAGCTTTGGAATATCAGCCGTGTAGGCATATGGTTTTTGTGCCGAAAATTTCATAAGAACGTCTCCAAGCTTCTCAGTTTGTGAGGTCCGGTCGTCAGTCATTAAGACTTGCTACATTTTATTTGCACTGCGCTGCAATTATATACAACACGTAGTGGAGTGGTTTCAGAATCTGTTCTGACTCAATGGTGCGGGAGATAATGAGCTTCTGTCTTAACTTATCTTCGATACTTCCTCAATGAATTTATTCACCAACTGTTCTTGTACATTATCATTTACAAGTCAGGAGTTTGGTACTCTTCTGGATCGTGTTTTGGTGCTTTCGTTTGTCGAAAGTATGCGATAATGCTTAGCGCAGATGCGGTGGATTTAATTTCCTTGGTAACCTAAACCAATACTGTCCATTTCTTTATATTGGACAGCGTCCAAATATTGGTTATAAGTCTGAGACTCTTTGTGGGCTTGATTTATTTACCTTCAATACCTATCGCATCTAATCATCCCACAACTTATCAACTGCGTTCATTCATTTCTTCCAGTATGATAATTTCTGCTGTGGTACATGATCAGCGGTATTCTCGTAAATAGGGCATTGTCCACTATATTGCCAGATTAGGCAATATCATTACTACATACAGCTTCCACTATCTTTTTACTGTTTTCCTAGAGTGTCAAAAGAGTGAATTTGGCTCAGGTCATATGTATGTTTACCTCGAACATTGAAAAAAAAACTTGGTGATTAGGCATGGTGTTGTTTATTCATGTTTCTGCCAACATAGTGTTCTTATGAGGACCTGTGTTGAGCCATGAATCAAATAATGTTAGCACATTTGTTTTGTATAATTTTATTAGATAACTCAATTCGAGCTATTGGGAGTAGCCGATTTAGACTTATCCCTTTATGTTAAGTGTGTTGTTTGATGACTTCCAGTTTTCTTCTGGAAAGTCAGTGTTGGTCGCATTAAGTGCTTGGGCTCATAATGCTTGTATGGGACATACCTTGCATTTAAACACTTCTTCATTGAGATTACCTCCCTGGTAGTCACCTAAACACTTTGTGCACCGTTTCAACTGTTGAGCACACTAGTTTCGTGTCTCATTTGTTGTGAATTGAATAAAATATTTGCCAATTGTGATGCATACAAAGTCACATTCTGGAGTAAGTCTAGTTATGACAGTATTTGTACTGTCAGTTGTAGTCACGCTTGATAGGTGCCTGCATTGGGATTTCCCATTCGGCTTTGTAGTGGGGGGTTTGGTATACTCCTTTTATGCTGAGTGGACGGTTGGGTTATCCAAAAGGGATTTGTAGATTTTATCTTTTGCCTCGTTGCTTGCGTGCAAAAGCTTGTATATTGTAAACCTTGCTAATTTCTTTTCAAGAGAAATAGCATTTGTTGTACATGATATTAAAATCGTTTCAACTGTTTGCGGTTATAGCCTTATCCTTACAATGCCACTGATAAGCCATTCACTAGCAAGTTAAGGATATAGCAGGAATGGTTTATACCCTGGAGCTGGAGTCATTGGCCCTCAGTACGCTTCCACTGTGTCATCTGATTCACTTGACATGATTTTTCGGATATCTTTATAAAATAGTTTTACAAAGCTGTTTATAGTTACAGCTTTGTATGAAATGTATAGGGGGGAACACAAGCCATACTTCCATAAAGCTATAATGAAATCAGTCAGTTTGTGTTATTTCTTATCAGTTTTCACACGTGTATACAACACATCTTTATGCACATAAAATCACTGTACTGACAAATACTTTCTCTTAACATGTGTATATGGGTTTAAAGATTTCTTAAGCAGGACTAGAGTTATAGAGGTAGGATTCATACATAGCTTTAAGAGTAGGTATGATTTTACTGTCTTCCAGAGTGGCCTAGTTGACGTCATAATTTCTAAATACATCAGAGTGAATATGAACTCTAGCGCCCCCAGAAGGGGTTCAATCACCAACAAGCACTGGTTTGGTAATAGAGTTGTGGATGAGTGGAACAAACTCCCGAGTACAGTTATTCAGGCTAAAACGTTGTGTAGTTTTAAAAATAGGTTAGATAAATGCATGAGTGGGTGTGGGTGGGTGTGAGTTGGACCTGACTAGCTTGTGCTGCTGGGTCTGGTTCCGTGCTCTATTTGAGTGGAGGTGACCAGACTGGGTGGGTCATTGGGCTAATCCGGGGAGGGTGGGTGGGTCATTGGGCTAATCCGGGGGGGGGGACATGGACCTACTCCGCATGGGTCAGTAGGCCTGTTGCAGTGTTTCTTCTTTCTTATGTTCTTATGTTCTTAAGTGAACGTGCAAACAGTTTTCCCATGTAGCCTAACTTTTGCAAGAAGCACAGGCTATGTTGCTGGAAAACTTGCATGTTTGATTGGTCAGTGAGGTAGGCTACTGTTATACCTTATGTGGTAATCAGGTCTCTGAACACTTTGATATGTCACAAGACAAGGCATTTATCTTTTCCCCAAAGGGTTAGAATCATTGCACTTTAACAAGGAACAATATTTTGACCAGTATCTTTTTATATATATAATTACTAATAACTGTAATGATTATTTTGAGGAAATACTAAATGCGTAGGGGCTGCACAGTGCTTAACTATCAAGAACCTTCGATTAAAAGCCTTGGAACCCTTGAGGAGTTGAAATATATGTTTTTAATGTAATATAACTTTTGAAGCTGGTATAAAAGGCACAGAACAGAAGAGGAAAATATAAAAAAAATGAGAAAAACTAATCGCAGAGTTTTCCAAGGATGTACGAATATTGTACATAACCATTCACACATTCTCTCAACAGCGGAGAACCCTCCGCCAGATGATGGAATTTTTCCCTCTAGTCTTGACCAATATGAAGCATTGACAGAAAGATCACTTATATACGAGTCAGTTTAGGTGCAATAGTTGAAGACATTGTCAACCTGGGCAGAACCACTAGTGGAATCAGATGATGCCATGAGTTGTGCATGACGAACTTCCACTAGTGGATCATAATAGAACATAAAAGAGTCATGAATAAAAGGCTAAAAGATCTCCAAAATTGTTCCAAAGAGATCATATTTGGTATTGGAATAATAACTATATTTAGATAACTTTGTTCAGCTCATCTATGACAGTATAAGCGTCTAGGATGTAAGAGACAATTCCTTTGACTGTAACTCGGGTTTAAATTTCTGTGAGTGGTACAAGATAGACACTTCATCGTGTAAATAATTACTGCTAAGAAATTTTACATATAAATAATATAAAAAATTATTGATTAAAAAGACCGCCTATATAGCCGAGGTTGCCCACTCACATGCGCGATCCCACTACTGCTCCACACGAGTGCTTTTGGTTGCTGGTTTCACCCCTGAGCCAGTTGACATTTCCTTATACAACCTTGACGCCAAGTGTGGCCATGTTGATATGGAGCTTAGTGCGGACGTCCACTCAGTATGGGAAGTCCTGCAACCTCAAGCCGTCCACTGGCCCAGGCCTCCTAGTCACCAGATTACAAGGTTGTGCCATTAACCCCAGCCAATGTTATAACCTTCGGAAATTAATTTCGGGTATAGCACAGTATAAGAAAAAAAAGTGCAGAAAGATGTAAAATGAGGAAAGAAAAGTGTCGTTCCAAAATTTAAAAGTACAAAAGAACAGAGAGAGAGTGATGGTCCTTAAATTTTTAAAAAAGTACAAACACTTTATTGTCTTAAACATTGCGAAAGTCATGCCGAGAAAGGGGCACGGACGAGAGGTATCGGGGCCCACGGACGAGAGGTTTCCAGGGAAAACTGAACAAATGAAAAGAAATTTAATTTGAGTGGCAATATGGGCCCTAATCAATCGGTGGGAAGGGGATGATTTCTCGCCCTTAGCGAAAGGGGTTTTAAATTTAGCAATCCATCTTCAACAAGCAATCACAGATTGTACCGGAGGGGGGTTTCTCACCAGTTTTTTTTATGTGCCCTCGGTGGGGGAATTTTGTGCCCCTTTTTCTACAAAAGGTTAAAAAAAAAAGCGAGGAGGTTTGTGGGTTGCCATTTATGTAGTAGCCAACTTGACGGTAAGCTGGTGACAGCTGTATCGCTACTGGAAAAATGCCCGCTGAATTTAAAAGGTGTGGTTTGGGGGGAAGAGGGGTTTTCATATTCAATTTTAGGTAAATTTCCCTTTTCTCCAGGTCTGGCTCCCCCTTCAGTGGAGTGTTATACTTGATTCATTTTAAAGAAAACATGGTATAACATTCCAGAAATTTTTCTGGGTTTTTTACACTGGTATGATATTCGAGGTACTGGAGTTTCTAACACTGGTGAAACATTCCAGCAATTTCAGTTTTTACAGGTAGACATTCCTGTTCCTACATGGTATGGCTTGGACGACATTCGTTTTTACACTGGATGTGAGGATTGTTTAATACGAAGAATATAGCATTCAGCAGGTACTGGATTTTTCTAACACATTTTCCTCAGGATGATTCCACAACGTCAGCTAACACTCAGGCGGACAAAGACGGCAACGATGTTAGGAAACTTGTGCAAATGTTCCTCTGTAGCAGGAAGTCAATTGTGGGGAAGTTGCGCGGAGACCTACATGGCACCTCGAAGTGGAAGGAAATTGGGTGGATGGGAGAGTAAGCTGAAAAGGTGAAGTTAAAGGGGATGAGTGGAAAGGGATGGCTGTGGGGAAAAAAGGGGGGTCTGCGGGGGATGAAAGAATGAAGATGAGAGGGCCCAAGGAAGAAGAGGTGCTCAGAGGGCACTCAGAAAAGAGTGCTGAGAGGGTCCGGGAGAGAACGGGTGGTAAATAGAGAAGTGAAGCAGGATATATGGGAGGAAAACAAGAAGTGATGGGGGAAGGTGTGGAAGAGAAGATAGATGAGTGACAATACTTGTAAATGAGGAACTGGAATAAAACCCGAGAAAATCATCTGAAAGGGAGGAGGGAAATGTTCACCTGAGAAGGTTGAGGAATGGAGGTGGATGTCAAAGAAAGTGGGAGTTGAAGGAGGCTATGGGGACGTGGTGGGGACAAAAGGAGGGGCCCACTGACAAGAGCATCAAGTGGGAGTAAGATATAGTATGAACTGGAAGGATACGGGAGTGGGGAGATGCTGGGTAGGGGACATGCTGAGATGGGGGAGTTGCTGGGAAGGGGTAGATGCTGGAATAGGGAGAGTTTGGATGAGGAGATGCTGGGATGGGGAAGATGGAGTGGGGGAGATGCGGGGATGGGGACATGCTGAGATGAGAGAGATGATGGAATGGGGGGATGTTGGAATGGGAGAGATGCTGTGGTGGTGGGAGATGCTGAGATGGTGATATGCTATGATGGGAAAGATGCTGTTTGGGGAGATGTTGTAGTTTGGGATATGCTGGGATGGGGAGATGTGGAATGGGAGAGATACTGACAAGGGGACATGCTGGGATGGGGGAGATGCTAGAGTGGGATGCTGTGGTGGGGAGATGCTGCATGGGAGATGCTTGCACGGGAGAGATGCTGGGAGGGGGATAGATGCTGAGGATAGAGGGCACGCTGGGATAGGGGAGGTGCGGGGATGAGGGAGATACTGAGATGGAGTGTGACTGACCCGGGGGTTTGGAGGCTGAGCTCAAGTTTCGTGTTTACTTTGTAATTAGTGGAAGTAATGGTGTCAACACAGAGTCTGTCTCTGACGGGGACACCAGTAACACACCCCACACAAGCACACACTTCTCCCTCTCCCTCATTCAAACTCCCAACCAAGAAAATTTGTATGAAGATATATAAGAAAAATTTTTAATTGTTTTATCATTATTTTTTATTATTATATTATTATTATTATTGCATTTGACCCAGAGGCACAAAAAGCAAGCTGGAATTCCAGGGGTTAGATGATGGGTCTCTAAATGAGTTAGATGTAATGGGAGCCCCTGAGTTAAGTATTGAAAGAGGGTTGGTAATAGGTGATATTTGTTTTAATAAATAATAATAATAATAATAATAATAATAATTTTTGTCTCATTATATACAGACATACACAATAATATTTAAAGCTACGCATGTTGGGTAGATATAAATTTGGGGCCGAAAAGACTTACTCCGGGCTAGGGACTCCTGGCAAACAATAATAAAAAATGGGTTGTCATGACGACGAACTGTTTTTAGAGAGAAGGACTGAAAATGTCAACTCTGTATTAAGTGGTAACTGTGATGAGAGTAAAAAGTGAATGAATACAAGGAGGGCTGGCATTACTAGGTGTTGTACGCGACGTATTACGCTGCTTTTTTTAGCGTATATATTCAATTTATATATGTAGTATTTAATTTTTATTGAGATATGCTTATTTTCGTTCGTGGATTGGGAAAGAAAATATCACTATTCATTTATTTATAACCTTTCAGTGCACTAAAGGGAACTGCTATGATAAAGGGATTCTTTAAAATTTTGTTTACTTTTTCAATAATAAATACGTGTTTAGTGTTTAAAATTGGTTAGAATTTTCTTTTAGGGAAAGTTGGTCGTTGGCTTGAAAGGGAAGTCTTAACGTCACCAGCCTGTCTTATTTACCTGTCGTTTGCTTGTCTTGTGGAGTTCTGAGTTTAGCAAGTGATGGAATGGTCACCCTAGGCCAATCCCGTCTTCAGTTAAACTGAAGGGAGTGAAGCGGTGTTGACAAGTGATATTCGAATTATTAAACCCGGAGGGGTTAGTTATCCGCCTGGGATAACTTAAAATGCGTCATCGGGGGGCTATCTAATATCGGTTGGGGTCCTTTTAATCTTCTTCACGGGGCAACCCACAACAGTCGGCTAACAGCCAGATAAACATACTGGGTGAATGGGGCAGAAGGTTTAAGGTGGGCTAACACCCAGATACCTACTTATACTGAATGAACAGGGGCAGCAAGCGTAAGGAAATATGCCCCAAAATTTCAGCCGTGATAGGGGTCGATCCCTGAAACCCTGAGAAAGCTGCCCACCAAACTCATCATCTCACCGATTACTCTGTGGCTTTAGCCCTAAGCATTCAAGAGTGTAGGTGAGCCCAAATCAAATGTCTCTGTTCTCTGGGGAACTGACTTCACAGATTTATGTAGGTTAAGAACGACTTGCAGTTTCACTGGCGTGTGTCACATGACTCACTCTGTTCCTGAGTAATGATCTTCATTACTCAGGCCTTACGGCAGCTCAGGGTCGATCAACCGGCTGTTATCAAGGGGACTAAAATG
>NW_026505807.1:0-16600 GCF_026875155.1 Cherax quadricarinatus
AGGGCATACGCTTATTAAACCCCTTTTCACATCCAATCTTTATTTTACTCCACATAATCCTTGAATTTATACATTTATATTTCCCTCTTTTCCTGCCATAGCTTATCCTTCAACATTATTGCTACTCCTTCTTTAGCTCTAACTCTATTTGAAACCCCTGACCTAATCCCATTTATTCCTCTCCACTGAAACTCCTCCCCACGCCCTTCAGCTTTGTTCACTTAAAGCCAGGACATCCAGCTTCTTCTCATTCATAACATCCACAATCATCTCTTTCTTATCATCTGCACAACATCCACGCACATTCAGACTTCCCACTTTGACAATTTTCTTCTTATTCTTTTTAGTAATCTTTACAGGAAAAGGGGTTACTAGCCCATTGTTCCCGGCATTTTAGTTGACTTTTACAACACGCATGGCTTACGGAGGAAAGATTCTTATTCCACTTCCCCATGGATATAAAAGGAAAATTAATAAGACCAAGAACTATTAAGATAAAATCAAAGAAAACCCAGATGAGTGTGTATAAATAAATGTGTATATGTATGTGTAGTGTGACCTAAGTGTAAGTAGAAGTAGCAAGACATGCTACTTATATACATGTATACATATATATATCTTTCTTTCAACACACCGGCCGTATCCCACCGAGGTGGGGTGGCCCAAAAGGAAAAACAAAAGTTTCTCCTTTTACATTTAGTAATATATACAGGAGAAGAGGTTACTAGCCCCTTGCTCCCGGCATTTTAGTCGCCTCTTACAACACGCATGGCTTACGGAGGAAGAATTCTGTTCCACTTCCCCATGGAGATAAGAGGAAATAAACAAGAATAAGAACTAGAAAGAAAATAGAAGAAAACCCAGAGGGGTGCGTATATATGTGCTTGTACATGTATGTGTAGTGTGACCTAAGTGTAAGTAGAAGTAGCAAGACGTACCTGAAATCTTGCATGTTTATGAGACAGAAAAAAGGACACCAGCAATCCTACCATCATGTAAAACAATTACAGGCTTTCGTTTTACACTCACTTGGCAGGACGGTAGTACCTCCCTGGGCGGTTGCTGTCTACCAACCTACTACCTATAATATATATATATATACGTATATATATATATATATAATTTTTTTTTCAACAAGTCGGCTGTCTCCCACCGAGGCAGGGTGACCCAGAAAGAAAGAAGATCTCCAAAAAGAAAATACTTTCATCATCATTCAGCGCTTTCACCTCACTCACACATAATCACTGTTTTTGCAGAGGTGCTCAGAACACAGCAGTTTAGAAGCATATACGTATAAAGATACACAACATATCCCTCCAAACTGCTAATAATCCCAAAACCCCTCCTTTAGGGGTGCAGGCATTGTACTTCCCATTTCCAGGACTCAAGTCCGGCGATATAAAAATAACCGGTTTCCCTGAATCCCTTCACTAAATATTACCCTGCTCACACTCCAACAGATCGTCAGGTCCCAAATACCATTCGCCTCAATCAACTCCTATTGAACAAGCTCATGCATGCCTGCTGGAAGTCCAAGCCCCTCGCCCACAAAAACCTCCCTTAACCCCTTCCTTTTCCAACCTTTTCGAGGGACGACCCATATTCCGCCTTCCTTCTACAGATTTAAATGCTCTCCATGTCATTCTACTTTGATCTATTCTCTCTAAATGACCAAACCACCTCAACAACCCCTCTTCAGCCCTCTGACAATACTTTTATTAACTCCACACCTTTCTCCTAATTTCCACACTAAATTTTTCTGCATATATTTACACCACACATTGCCATTAGACAGGACATCTCCACTGCCTCCAACTGCCTCCTCGCTGCTGCATTCAAAAACCCAAGCTCACACCCATATAAAAATGTTGGTACTAAATATACTTTCATACATTCCCTTTTTGCCTCCATAGATAACGTTTTTTTACTCCCCCATATACCTCAACGCACCACTCACCTTTTTTCCTTCATCAATTCTATGATTAACCTCATCCTTCATAAATCCATCCACCGACATGTCAACTCCCAAGTATCTGAAAACATTCACTTCTTCCATACTCCTCCTCCCCAATTTGATATCCAATTTTTCTTTATCTAAATCATTTGATACCCTCATCACCTTACTCTTTTCTATGTTCACTTTCAACTTTCTACCTTTACACACACCCAAACTCATCCACTAAACTTTGCAATTTTTCTTTAGAATCTCCCATAAGCACAGTATCATCAGCAAAAAGTAACTATGTCAACTCCAATTTTGTATATAGTTGCTTATATTTCAACCGAACTTCCTCCTTCCTTAGTTTATACACTTTCACTTCCCTCCTACTTGTTGTTGCCACCTTCCTCTTGTCCCATCTACCTCTTACTCTAACTGTAGCTACAACTAAATAATGATCTGATATATCAGTTGCCCCTCTATAAACATGTACATCCTGGAGCCTACCCATTAACCTTTTATCCACCAATACATAATCTAACAAACTACTTTCATTATGTGCTACATCATACCTTGTACAATTATTTATCCACTTTTTCATAAAATACGTATTACTTATTACCAAATCTCTTTCTACACACACACACACACACACACACACATTTGATACCCCACACACACACACGTAGTGTAGTGGGTCGCAAGCGCCAGGCTCCGAGAATCTTAGTGCTTTTAGGGCGTGTATTAGCAGCTAGAAGCAACCAGTGTTAGTGACATACCGTCATGAACAACCCTAACAAGTGAATAAGAACCAAAGTTATTAGCAAAAATAAATAAAGTAAAGGCGAGAGAAAGCCTGAAATTATACAACAAAATTTCAAAGTGCCAGTTCGTTGAGGCCTAGTTGGCACCTGTTGCCACATTGTTACACATAACAAAGTACAAAGCGAGTGACTAAAGAGAAAAAGATCAAATAGAATTCAAGAGGTGGCTAACGACAAACTGTGAGTAGCACACAGCGGAACAAGCTAGCCCCCGAAAGGGGAATATATATATATATATATATCCACATACATTACTAAAAATATATATAGAGGCAGAGGTGGGGCAGCAGTAGGCCCTGAGGAGTAGAGCCCGCCATGAACAGGTTTGGGTGTCCATCACAAATAGAAGTGTACTTACCAAAAGTGAAGTGTAAATTATAAAAGTAGCCGTATACAAGTGATAAGTGTGGTAAATGAGGACTCAAAAGGGCAATGAGAAATGAATAGCTGAAGAAGTCGCGGCGGAAGGGCGAGGTGCACGAGTCATCGTACAGCTAGCATCGTACAGCGAGCATCGTACATCAGGCATCTTGGATGGGAGCGTCCCCTCTGAGGAGTAACGTACAAATCACCTGTTTTGTGGTTGGGCGGGAAGTTTTATGGTAAGAGCGCCGGCCCTACGGTCACTGGTAGCTCGCTAGTCTAAAACCCTGCTCAGAGGGATTATCATACAACACAACACCTACAGTATAGGAAGAATAAAATTTGGTAGGAGCAAGGAATAGGCAGGAGAATTTAAGTCGGGGCTAATGGGAACTACAGCCCTGACAACAGTTTCGAGAGATAATGTGTTAGGACACTAAGACAGTACAATCTGAGAAGCAATTAATTGGGTACACATGTAGTAAAAGGTAGTACATAACTGGTGAAAGAATGACATGTTAACACACGCTAGTATTATAATATTAGAATTACTCCTCAGTGTTAATGATCTTATTAGTATTACGGATACAACAGAGGTGAATTGTAATTCTGGGACATATAAACCAACTGATGTGTCTCACACACACACGCGCGCAGCACACACATACACTCAGGGCCAGGAGCTGAGTCCTCGAACCCCCTGTGGAACCACAACTAGGTGAGTACACACAGCTGATCCTTGGAATTTTGAAACCGCGTCCCCTCACCCCCCCCACACACCTTTCCTCCCCCACAGACCTTCCCCTCCCCGCTCTTGCCTTCACGCCCTCCTATCTTTTCCTTTCCCTCTCGTTTCACTCTCTTCATAGCCCCTTTTTCCTACTCTCTCTCTCTCTCTCTCTCTCTCTCTCGCTCTACTCTCTCTCTCTCTCTCCTCTCTCTCGTCCTCTCTCTCTTCTCTTCCACCTCTCTCTCTCTCACTCGTCTCTCTCTCCCCTCCTCTCCTCTCTCTCTTCCTCTCTCTCTTGTCCCTCTCTCTCTCCTCTCTCTCTCTCTCCCTCTCTCATCTCCCTCTCTCTCTCCCCTCTCTCTCCTCCCTCTCCTCTTCCTCCTCTCTCTTCCTCTTCTCTCTTCCTCTCCTCTCTCTCTCTTCCTCATCTCTCCTCATCCTCTCTCTCTCGCCTCTCTCTCCTCTTCCTCTCTCTCTCTTCCTCTCTCTCTCTTCCTCTCTCTCTCTTCCTCTCTCTCTCTTCCTCTCTCTCTTCTTCCTCTCTCTCTCTTCTTCCTCTCACTCTTCTTCACACTCTCTCTCGTCTTTCCTCTCTCTCTCTTCCTCCTCTCTTTCCTCTCTCTCTCTTTCCCTCTCTCTCTCCTTCCTCTCTCCCCTCTCCCTCCCTCTCTGTCCCCTCTCTCCCTCTCTTCTCTCACTCCCATAACACCTAATCTCTCACCCTCCTCTCTCCGCTATAGCTTCTCTTCTCCATCTCTCCATTTCTCCCTCTCATCGCCTTTTCCTCGCCCTCCTCTCTCTCTCTCTCTTCTCTCTCTCTCCCAACCCTATCTCTCAACCCTTCTCTCTCTCTATAAGGCTTCTCTCTCCATCTCTCCATTTCTCTCTCCATAGCCTTTTCCCACTCGCCCCGTCCTTTCTTCCCTCTCTCTCTCTTTCTCCTCTCTCCCTCTCCCTCTCTTTCTCCCCTCCTCTCTAACTCCTTCTCTTTCCTTCTTCCCCCCTCACATTTCTCTCTCTCCCCCGTGGGTCTTATCCTCCCCCCATACTCTCTCCTCTCTCTCTACTCTATTTCTATTCTAACCCTTTCTCTCCTCCTCTCTCTCCCTCTTCTACCTCTTTCCTCCTACTCCCCCCCACAACCCTCTCCCTCCTCTAAGCCTTCTGTCTGTGTAATAAAAAAAAAAAAAAAAAAATGGGTGGGCCTTAGAGACGGAAAACCAGAGATCTTGGTAGACGAACCAGGGAGAAAGACTGGGAGATAGAGCCCCAAAAAAGGGAGGAAAGAGTGGGAAGGAAGATAGTAGAGCTTTGGTAAGAAAATGGAGGAGCAGAATAGCTGAAGAGTCAGGAAGGGGAAGTACAGTCTTAGCAGCAAGAAGCTAGGATACAGTGCTAGAAGAGAACTGCAAAGCCTGAAACAGTTAGAGAACAAATGACAATTCAGATGTGACACAGGAAAATTCAAAGTCAGGCGCAGACAAGGGACGTAAGGTCAACACGGAAACAGCCGACACGAAGGCCCTATCAGACCCAAGTGGGGCCCAGGAAAAGACGATGAGCACACTAAGATCAAACGACAGGTCCGAAGACAATGAAGGGAATGCTATATCAAGAGATTCTAACGCCAACTGCAATAGCAGTACAGCTGGTCAGAAAGACAGTTCACGAGAATAGAAGTTTCAGATATGACAGGGACTGAAGCAAGATACATGTCAATGGAAGGAAATAAAATGCCGTCAGAGGAAGCAGATGGAGACTCAGTGGGAGGAGAAAGGGCGAGGTCAGTTTTTTTGTTACGGGCTCCAAGAACCAGGGGGACAACTTTGAAGAAATAAAAACAGGAGGAGAAAAAAAATGATTGAAGGCATCATGAAAACAATGGGGAGGCGATATGACCCAGGTGACAATTTTCAGAGAATTGGGTGGTTTGCGAGTGAAGGATATGGCCTGTCTAGTAACTTTAAGGAAGAATCAGTTCGAACCAGGATTCTGCTAGAGAAAGCAAGACTGAGGGACAAAGAGGGGTACCAGAGAGTATACCTCGAACCCCGCGACAGAACACAAGAAGATAAGGACTACACTGAAAGAGAGGGTACAGCAGAACGCAAGGAGGAACGGAAGCAACGAAAATGAGCAGGACCAGACACAGGAGTAAGGGCAAACACACCCACAGAATCATCCCACCAAAAGACTCCAACCGCGTCATTCCCAACGCAACTGAGCAACCTAAACTACAACCCACTCACTGTTCCCTCTGCCACCAAAAACCCCCATACACAAACCCTCCCCCTCACCCCAACAGTGACCCTTATGGGCATTCTGACCCCACCCCCAATCATCACAAACCCACCTACACCACACCCCATATTAAGGCCCCCACCAAGGCTCTCGCTCCCCTACCCCCAACCAAATATTTCTTGCATGACCACAATGAAGAAAAGAAACTGAAGGTTTGGTATCACAAACGCGGATGAATAACGAATAAACATGAGGATGGAACCGAAAGAATCAGTGAAAATCCCAGACATCATAGCAGTCCCAGAAACAAAACTAACTCGCTGAGACAATAACAGACACAGTCTCCCACAGATATCAGATCCTAGGAAAGATAGAAGGAGGTCTAGAGGGGGAGGAGGGGTTTGCACTGCTCTAAAACATCAGATGGGGATTTGAGGAAATGAAGCATGACATGATTGGAGGAAAGAGACTTACATTGTAGGTACAATTCAGTCCGAGAACATAAAGTATCATTGGAGTGATGTATACCCCCACCACAGAACGTGCAGGAGGCCAAGAGAGGAGTAAAGAAGAAAACAACAGGGTGATGGTGGACCACACTGGCTGAGGTGGGCAAAAGAGCTCACTCGAGCAGAGCAAAGTTCCTGGTAATGGGCGATTTTCAACAACAGGGAGATTCGACTGGAAAAAACCTGAGCCACTATGGGGGTCCCGAAACATGGGAGAGCCAAGATGATGAATGTGTACTTGAAAACCTCATGCATCAACATGTCCAGGGACACAAACCAGGAGGATGAGGGGAGGATGAGCCAGCAAGACTGGGATCTTGTGTTCAGACCCTGAGCATTCAGACTTGAGTACATCACTTACGAGAGCCCCTTGGAGCTAGCGATCATCATGGGTTCCTGAGTTTTGACTATATAGTAGAGTTACAAGTGGAGAAGGTAACAGGAACTGAAGGGGACAGGGCCAAACTATAAAGGGGGACTACACAGGTATGAGAAAACTTCCTGCAGGAGGTTCAGTGAACGGGACAGAGAAATGGTAGGAAAATCAGTAAACGAGATGATGGAAATTTGGCAACAAAGTGCAGAGGCAGAAGGAAAGTTTTGTTCCCAAGGGAAACAGAACTAATAGGAAGACCAAAACGATCCTTGGATTTCCCGAATGTGTAGGGAGGCAAAAACTAAGTGCAACAGAGAAAATGGAAAAGGTACAGGAGGCATAGGACCCTGGAAAACAGGAGATTAGTAGAAGAAGCCAGAAACGAGTATGCACAGATAAGGAGGGAGGCCCAGCGACTAGTATGAAAACGACATAGCATCGAAAGGTCAAATCTGACCCGAAACTGCTGTAATAGCCACATACAGGAGGAAGACAACAGTCAAGGCATGGTGTTTTGGATGTGGTTTGTTGTGGGGTTAATATTGTTTAGTCGTAGAGGTTTGTGTGGAGATATACAAAGAGAGTTTGGAAGTATTTTAAAGTAGTGAAAGGATGGAATATGGGGGGTAAGACCTGATGGGGACAACCAGCATGGAAACACCAACAAGTGTTGAAGACATAAAGTATGAGGTGGTGGTGATAAACTGCTAAGGACTATCGAGACCTATAAGGAAATGGACCGACAACATCTCCCCGTGGGTCCCTTAGAGGAGCAGATTATGTTGGCGGCCACATTACCAAAATCTTCAACACGTCCCCGAAACTGGGGCAACTACCTGAGGTGTTTTTTTTTTTAAAAATAAAAAAAAAAAAATGGAAGACGGAAAATGTTAGTTCCCATTTTTACTGGAAGTATCGGAAACGCTATCCATAGGCAACCTACGAAGCGTTCCGATACCTCATAAGGGATTCGTTTAAGACTCTGTACACCATCTACGTCCAGGCCCCATACGGAGTATGCAAGCACCAGTTTTTGGAATCCCACACCTAGTCATGCACGTCAAGAAATTTCGAGAAAGTGCAAAGGTTTGCAACAAGACTAGTCCAGAGCACGGGGATGTCCTATGAAGAAGTTGAGGGAAATATCGTCCATGACGACACTGGAGGCCAGGAGGGTCATAGGGGAGACAGTGATAACGACATATAAAATACTGCGCGAATAGACGAGGTGGGAACAAAGACGGGATTTCCAGAAGATGGGACATAGACACAAGAGGTCACATTGGAAAGTTGAAGACTCAGATGAATCAAAGGGTGTTAGAAGTTTTTCTTCATTCATTGTAGTTTCAGGCTATGGAATAGCCCTAAAAGTGATGTGGTGGAGGCAGGAACCATACATAAGTTTTAAGCGAGGTAATGATAGAGCTCATGGGGCAGGGAGAGAGAGGACCTAGGTAGCAAATTCAGCGAAAGGCGGGGCCAGGAGCTGTACTCGAAACCCCTGCAACCACAAATAGGTGAGTACACACACACACACACACACACACACACACACACACACACACACACACAGACACACACATACACACACACATACAGTGGACCCTCCGCATAACGATCACCTCCGAATGCGACAATATGTAAGTGTATTTATGTAAGTTGGATTGTACGTGTATGTTTGGGGGTCTGAAAATGGACTAATCTACTTCACAATATTCCTTTGGAACAAATTCGTCATACGGCACCTGAGCAATACTTCCTGGAGTGAAAAAATATCGTTAACCGGGGGTCCATTGTATATATATATATATGTATGTAGGTATGTATGTATGTTTATGTATGTATGTATAAATATATATTATATATATATATAGAATATATATATATATATATATAATATATATATAAATATATATATATATATATATATATATATATATGGTAGCAACGGGCTAGTAACCACCTTCTCATGTATAATATTACTAAATTTGAAAGGAGAAACTTTGGTTTTTTCCTTTTGGGCCACCCCACCTCGTGGGATAAATCCGGCTGGTACGTTGAAAGAAAGAATATATATATAAATATATATATAGTTATATATATTACACAGGGTTTGACAAGGTTAGGTTAATAAGGATTCCCTGACTTTATAATTGACAAGCTAAGAGGTGTTGCATAATTCAGCTCATTTGAAAAAGCATTTTATTGGTATGAAACGTACAATAGGGAACAGGATGAAGTTGGAGACTATCTTGGGGTCAGCATTTCATTTGATCAACTGATTTTATTTTTGTTGATATCATTATGCTGTATCAAACTTGTTTCCAGACTTGAGTCTTCCCTGGGGATAAATGAATTTCAGATGAAGTTGATGTTCTGAAGAAAGGTACAGCCAGAGTGAAGTTGCTGCTTTCTTCCCATCTTATGGTGTAAGAACTTGCTTCTTGCTGTCCTCGAAGTGGAGCCAAGGTGGGTACTTGACAGTGTTGCCTTGTACATAACAGTAAGGCCACCCACATCCCTCCCTGTATTGAAGGCTCTGCTAAATGCCAGATCTTAACCAGGATCAGTCCCAGCAAGAACTGAGGCATCTTGCTTCTTATTCTACTCTTGTCAAGCAGTCACAGATGAGATGGGGGGCAGGCAGACCAAGAAAGTGGAGCATGCTCAAGGTGTAGCATACTTGTCACTCTCTCTCTTCTTACTCTTTCTTTCTTTCTTCTTTTTACCACATGAGGGGTTTGACAAGGTTAGATTAGGGATCCTGCTTATTGTCAAAGCTAATCTACAGAGTTAAGGATTCTAAACTTTATTGACAAAAGTAAAGAGCTATTACCTACATCACTCAATTACTAATAAATCTTCTTTCATATCCAACCCTTATTTTACTCCACATAATCATTGAATTTATACATTCATATTCTCTCTTTTCCTGTCATAAGTGCAACCTTTAACATTATTGCCTACTCCTTTCCTTAGCTCTAATTTTTTTATTATTATTAGCACACGGCCGATTCCCAACAAGGCAGGGTGGTGGCCCCGAAAACGAAAAATGTAGGCACAGCCTTAATAAGCTGGCAGAACAGCATGGGCCTGTCTGGCAGACCAAGTACAGGCTGTCTACATACGCTCGGGACCAACTACCTCGCTTCGTCCCGACGCGACGATACTGGTGGTAAAAGGAACTCGGTCTCTCTCCGTAGGAACTGGGCACAGAACACCAAAAATAAAAACATATATATATACATATGAACATGGAACAAAAAACTACTACAGGGAGGGAAGAAACATAAACTATGTGGGGTGTGCTAAACATCGTGGTCATAGGCAGTGAGCGTCGAAGGGCATCACACTGCACGCCTTCCTGCGTCCTTGGACCAGATACTGACTGCAACACAGGAGACATCACTGCATGCTGAGCTGTGACCGTAACAGGGTAACGGTCTCCACTGGAACGTGAAGGCATCATCTAGGAGTCGCTGCAAGGTTTTCAACTCACCCCTAGGGCACAACCATGCTGGTGCCCTCGTGTGAGGCGTCGACAAAACTCGGCAATCTGGGCAGACTTTTTCTGGCAAACGACACAGGAGGACACTTCCTCTGCTGGCTGTCACTGCCGGCGAGCATAGAAGCGAGTTGTGGAGCAGAGTCGTGCAGAGACGACTGGGCGAAACAATCTGGGAGTCGTAACATCATACACCAGACTGCAGTGAGAGAGCTAGCAGTCAAAGTGACATCTTCTTTGTTGCAGGCTGTCACTGAAGCTTGTGACACGAGGCTGACACAGCGCCTGCCGACAGTGGCCTTGACCTGCGGCTTGGCGAGTATCATTCTCTCGGCGAGTTGGAGTTATAGCAGAGGTTAGTCTAAGCGTCCCCCACTTGTTTCTCTTACATATAACTGCAAGTCCTGAAGGTCTGGAGGTTGAAGTGAAACAAATCTCGATGGGAATCGCAGCAGTACGATTCTGAAGAACATCACGAGTGACGAGCTAAAAGCTTTCTGTACAAGAGGCTCGGGCTCAGGCTGTCAGATAGCTGTTCCAAACTACACCTGGTCAACAACAGGTGACTTAACACAGTGGTGCTACTCAGGTCCTGGCTCAGACCTCACTGGACACACGGAAACTTTACACATACCGCTGTACAACATGGCTTAAACTACAGCAAATGATGCTTTTTCTGTGCATAAAACTGACTGCTAAGAGACATTCTAAAATGTGAAAACACCTGAACTGAGAGGAATTAATTAACACACGACATTTTTTCTCTCAATCTTCTCGACAATACTGAAATAATTACTAGAAAACACTCGATGTGACATCATGTGATGCGGCGTGATGTCGCGAGGTGACGTCAGCAGCACTGTGACGTCACAGACACTCGAGGTGACGTGCAGGCGACATCATGAGGTGACGTCAGCAGACATCGTGACGTCATGAAGTCGTAAGCCCCAAAAATCGTCGGTGACGTCAATGTGATGCGGGGGGCAGCAGACCACAGCATGTGGCCTGCGACATCTGGTGCTCGGTTGAACCTCACCAATGGTTTGTTAGATCCCACATGAAACGCCCACACCCTCTGGCGTCCGTGATCCACGTGGTGTCCGTGATCTACGTGGCATGCTGATCCACGTAGCTTCGAGTGGCCTCTCACACTCGGATACACATCACTGGCAAAGAATCACAACGAAAAACAGCAGAAAACACAGCAGAGGGAGTGGGCAGTGTGAGTGTAATGGTAGATGGGTGAGCGGAGTAGGGCGAGCTGGGCAAGGTGAGGAACGGCCACTTGCCTCCCTCCTCCCCACCCAACAAACACTGGAGAAGCTCACACTGGACGCAGAAATCACACTTAACTCACCTCTGGCTTGCTGAAACAGCTGTGCTGAGCTAACAACAACAACAGCAACATACAAGTGACGCGAGAACACGTGACTTGAGAAACTGCCGTGGGACGCTGTGAGCGTGGGACACTGTAGTGTGGGACGCTGTAGCTTGGGGTCACTTTACAATTCTCGGAGAATTTCAGCAAAATTCGGCCTGGATCCTGCTTGTACCTGTGTCTGGAAGCTCAAAAACGTGCACACATGAAACATCAGGATAACTTGTTGAGAACGGATCTTGTTGTATGGGATGATGAAGTGAAGAACTTCATTCCTTCCTTCCTCTCTCTGGCAAACACACTGCTGCGACCACCGCTGCTACCAATGTTATCAGAGTGCAGGCACTGTACTTCCCATCTCCAGGACTCAAGTCCAGCCTGCCGGTTTCCCTGAACCCCTTCATAAATGTTACTTTGCTCACACTCCAACAGCACGTCAAGTATTAAAAACCATTTGTCTCCATTCATCTATCAACACGCTCACGCATGCCTGTGGAAGTCCATGCCCCTCGCACACAAAACCTCCTTACCCCTCCCTCCAACCTTTCCTAGGCTGACCCCTACCCTGCTTCCTTCCACTACAGACTGATACACTCTTGAAGTCATTCTGTTTCACTCCATTCTCTCTACATGTCCGAACCACCTCAACAACCCTTCCTCAGCCCTTGGACAACAGTTTTGGCAATCCCGCACCTCCTCCTAACTTCCAAACTACAAATTCTCTGCATTATATTCACACCACACATTGCCCTCAGACATGACATCTCCACTGCCTCCAGCCTTCTCCTCACTGCAACATTCATCACCCATGCTTCACAACCATATAAGAGCGTTGGTAAAACTATACTCTCATACATTCCCCTCTTGCCTCCAAGGACAAAGTTCTTTGTCTCCAGAGACTCCTAAGTGCACCACTCACCCTTTTCCCCTCATCAGTTCTATGATTCACCTCATCATTCATAGACCCATCCGCTGACACGTCCACTCCCAAATATCTGAATACATTCACCTCCTCCATACTCTCTCCCTCCAATCTGATATCCAATCTTTCATCACCTAATCTTTTTGATAAATTAGACACATGTGCAACTCTTGGGTATCTTTATTGAGGAAACGTTTCGCCACACAGTGGCTTCATCAGTCCATACAAAGGAGAATCTTGAAGAATAGGAGGAGAATGAGGTAATCAGTCCCTCAACCTTGAGTCGATGTGGTCAGTCCATCAATCTTGAATAGAATACGGCATACGTGCTGAGAAGGAGCTTATAAACCGTTGGCACGTATGCCGTATTCTATCAAGATTGATGGACTGACCACATCGACTCAAGGTTGAGGGACTGATTACCTCATTCTCCTCCTATTCTTCAAGATTCTCCTTTGTATGGACTGATGAAGCCACTGTGTGGCGAAACGTTTCCTCAATAAAGATACCCAAGAGTTGCACATGTGTCTAATTTATCAACATGTCGGTTCTCTGAACCATTCATCTACAAACCTGTCAGACACTGCATCTTCTTGGGATCTTAATACTTGGGAATTCTTCGCTTGCCTAATTCTTGGGCACGACCTACTTCAACATTGAACAAGTGTTACACTGCCTCTGACTGCTTCACCTCTCCTGCCAACGGTTTATAAGCTCCTTCTCAGCACGTATGCCATATTCTATTCAAGATTGATGGCCTGACCACATCGACTCAAGGTTGAGGGACTATTACCTCATTCTCCTCCTATTCTTCAAGATTCTCCTTTGTATGGACTGATGAAGCCACTGTGTGGCGAAACGTTTCCTCAATAAAGATACCCAAGAGTTGCACATGTGTCTAATTTATCAACATGTCGGTTCTCTGAACCATTCATCTACAAACCTAATCTTTTTGTTATCCTCATAAGCTTACTGTAGCTCTAACTCTATTAGAAATCCCTGACCTAATCCCATTTATTTCTTCCACTGAAAACTCTCAATTCCTTCAGTTTAGTTTCACTTAGAGCCAGGACATCCAACTTCTTTTCATTCCTAACATCCACGATTATCTCTTTCCTATCATCTGTACCACATCCACGCACATTCAAACTATTTTTCATTTGACAGCAACTTTCGCTTTACAGCAGTAGCCCAGAACCTAACAAGCTGTATAAGAGGGGCCTGCCTGTATAATAAGTCAATGAATATGGGACAGTTACCAAAGATCTGGAAGACAGCACATGTGGTCCCTATATTTAAGAAAGAAGACAGATGTTAAAATATTGACTAGTTTCTCTGTTTTGCCATTACTTGCAAGGTGATGGAGAAATTACTAGCGGATGAGTGGTAGAACACTTGGAGAGAAGTGCTGTCATAAACGATAGCCAGTATGAGTTTAGGAATAACAAATCTTAATGTTTCTAATTTGTTAGAGTTCTATGCCAAAGCAACAGATGTGGGAGGGAGAGGATTGGATTGATTGCAGTTTTTTTTAGATTGGAAGAAGGCATTGATACTGTAACCAGCAAAAGGATGGGCCAAAAGCTTGAGATTCAGTGGGAATGTCAGGGAACATACTCTGGTGGATCAAAGAGTATCTTTGGGGGAGGAAAACAAAGAATGACTGTTAGGAAAGAGACATCAGAACGAGAAATGTTTTAACATCTGAATCCAAAAACTAATAAAATCACCTTGATATTTTTTTTTTTTTTAACGTGACATCTGTCCAAAATCTCCATGGGAAAATGGAACAGAATTGTACCTCTGTAAGCCATGCATGCTGTAAGAGGCAACTAAAATGCTGGGGCAAGGGGCTAGTAGTGTCTTTTGCATATATTACTAAATTTAAAAGGAGAAGCTATTGTTTTTCCTTTTGAGCCACCCTGCATTGGTGAGATACAGCCATTTGTTGAAAGAAGATCATCCAAGTGCCTGTTAAGTTGTTCTCTCTCTTTTAATAGTAATTTAGAGATGCACGGAAAGGATTTGAACCCAGTCTAATGCATGTTGGAGGAGGAAAATATCCTAATTGTCGTATGCAGCATCAGAAAGATTTATCACTAAGATTTTATATTTTCACTGTGCAGAGACCTGCATACATTAAATATATTGTATTGCTTAAACATGCCAAAGCACAGGACATTTTTCTTATCATAGCTGTTTCATGAGTGAAATTGATCAAATTGAAAATTTCTTTGCCGTAGTTTAGTAGGAATAGGCTTGCAAATAAGCACATCTCAATAGATTCAACTGTATAGCACACAAACTAACACTGCTAAACCTATAAAATTGGTGGATTCATATGTTTGTTGTGATAAACTTACTGGATTCAGTTTTACCTGTCTTTTTAAGTCTGCTTCACATAAAGCTGACATGTGTTTATGATTGTTTATAAACCTAAATTATTATGACAGATACACAATAATTTTTTTCTGCAAAAATTTTCGTGTCATACATTCTGCCAGTTGTTTTGCATGCAGTTTTATTGTACTACTTTCTTCAATAGTACTGTTGAGTTCACCTGCATTTGCTATGCATTAGTTAATGTGGCTTGAGGCCACTTATCTCTCTTCCTCCTCTTCATGTTTCTTGCACTTCCTGTTTTATTTCTCACTCCTACCATGGAAAATCCTTACAGTACATGTACATATTTTCTTTTCTCCTTTTTTACTGGAGTGTCACTCTCAACTGTCACCTCTAGGTTGCAAATTCTTAATCATTTTTAATCCCACTATGATGCTACTGCTGTGTACACTGGTGGCTCAGAATCCTTTTGCTTGTTTAGGAATATACTGCTAGTTAGGATATACTGCTCTTTCATGATCTTATTTAGAAAAATTATTTGTATTGAAAGTGTAGTCAGCAAGTACTACTCATGATACACTTCTGCTGTTATCCGTATCGCTACGTGTCCTGCTCATTCTTGTTGTAGTGGAGGTTTTAAACTATAATTGTGAATTTTAAGAATCCAGACATTCAGTTCATCCCAACCTGTTGTCCTTGTAGTCATTATTGGCTCTATTGTTTTTCAGTAAACAAAAATTACCTTTCTTTGGATCCCTAAATACTCCCATGTTGGATTCTGTGAATTTACAAACTTGCAAGTTCAGCAAATTCTTCCATAGGAAATTACTTTCCTGAATGCATATTTCCTTGTCCTGAGGAAGCACTATGTGGTATCATTGGCAGGTATCACTCGTGTATTTGTGACAAACAAGGTATTTTTCATAAATCTACACTTTGCCTTCAGGCCATTCTCACTTTGTTGTCATTACTGCAGGAGGCATTTCTTTCACAACTACTATGTCATCTCATGAGAGGTCATCTTGCTCCATGACAGCATTGGAGATCAATGATTGTTCAAACATTTTAATACCCTGTTATAAGAGATTGTGTCTATTTTATTTCAGCCCTCACCTCTTTCATATTGGCTTATTAACTCTGTCTGCCCTTCTTTATGAGACTACTGGCCTTAACACAGTTGCTGTCTTTGGCTTTTGCTGATGAATTCTGTGTTATTTCACCTTTTTCTGATTACTTTCTGTATTTTGTGATATGCACCTTTCTCTACCTGTATCATTGAATGACCTCCACAGACTTAGTGCTTTTCATAAATATGATTACCATTGAACCTAGGTACAGGGTTTGGGAGGACGAACCACCCAGGGAGGTACTAAAACCCTCCTGGGCCCTGAATGTAAACAGAAGCCTATATTGTTTTTATGATGTAGGATTGGGGTTTTTTTAAAATGCTTTGGTAAAATTTTGATTTAT
>NW_026505808.1:0-33790 GCF_026875155.1 Cherax quadricarinatus
CGGGCGAAGCGGGAGAGTGGTGGGAAATGGTGGGATAGTGTGGCTAAGTTACGAATACTCCATTTTATGTGAGGGGGAGGGCAAACGCAATTCAATTGCGGTATGGTTTGTCAATTAATCTTTAGAATCTAGATTACGGAATTGTTACGAGGGGGGGGCGGTGGCCGGGGTTTACCCGGTGGGGGATATACACATGTTTAAGGCAGAATACGGGATTTGCAAAGAACGTTTTGCAGCTGTACGGGTACGGGCAGGGTAGACGAGTACTCTGGGCGAAAAAGCCATCAGCTTGTGTGCTGCGAGGACAGAAGGACGACAGCGAACACTACAATACCAGGTTTTGCAAGTTTATCTTTGTGGGGGGTTTTAGAAGGTCAGGTATTAAGGACACCAAGGGAATGAGTGCAAATCAGATGAGGTGTTGAGGAATACGGAAAGGTAGGGGGTGGATGGTGAGGTTCTTTGGGAAGTATGTGAGTATGTGCCGTGCAAATGGGGAGGAGTGACGGGAGGGCATGGGGTGGGGTCATTGAGGAGGGGAAAAATGGAGAGCCCTTATGGACATGAAGAAGGGTAAGGACCCGGGATCGATGGTTTACCTAGCAATTTTATGTACAGCACTGGGGTCGTTAGGGGTTTCCTAGAAGGGTTTAATGATCCCATGAAAGCGGAGGTAAGATGGGAGAATCTCGGGAACGGCGGTGGGGGTGTTGGCCCAAAGGTAAACAGCAGAGTCCCCTTCGGGTTTATCGACCCATTTCATTGCTTTGTGCTGATAAAATTTATTTGCGAAATTCTTGGGAATGGCTTTAATGGGGTGTGGGGGGGGTTTTCGTGTTTGAGTCTAAAGTTTGGTTTTACTGGTGGGTAAATGACGTGGGCCACGGGATTACAAAGGGGTTCCTGGGGGACAGGGAAAGGGAAAGAGGAAGCGTGGGGGCGTGGATTGGAAGGGCTTTGATAGGGTGGGAAAGAAAGGCTTTTGGAGGGATATTCCTCCTACGACAGGGTTTGGGAAGAAATAGTGGGGGGTGGATACGCTTACCAAATGCAAAGGTAAAGTGCAAATCAATGGGTGTGTGGGGGGGGTGTCAACATGAGGGGGGTCTCCGGCAGGAATGCCCTTTATCACAAATATTGTTTGATGTGTCAGGACCCTTTTATTAGGATGGTGGAGGATCGTCTAAGGCCGGGGGGGAGGGATGGTGAGCTGAGCCGTGGCCCTGGTTTGGTGGCTATGTTGATTTTACCACATTTTGCAAGTGAGGAGACACGGTTGGGGACTTTTGGGGGAAGTTGTACACACTTTTGGGAGAGCTATGGGATGAAGGGTAAAATCTGGAAAAGTCAATGATCAGGGGGCTGGGAAGTGGACAGAGAGATTAGAGTGGGATTGATGTTGTGAGCGGAGACCGGGAGTCTGAAAATCTCCCGGTGTCATGTATGAGGCTGACCTGTGCTCAAGGTTTAGCAATTCGAAATGGGATGTGGAACAGGTGAAAGCGGAGGGTTTGGTAATGTTTCGACCTCACCATTTAACCTTTAGGCAGCGTGTAATTGTCATCAATGTATTACTATAAGTAAAGTCTGGTTTGTTTCGGCTGTGATGCCGTTAACAGGAAACGGCGACCCGAGTATTCTTAGAATGGTGTTCAAATTTTTGTGGGGTTCAGGGTGCAACTGGTTGCGAAGGGAGGTAGTGACATTGCCGGTATGTAGGGGGGGGTTGGGTTTGTTGGACTTGAGAAAGCGCGTGAAATGTGTGTTTATTAAGAGGGAAGTGATGAGTGCAGGTGGATGGAGGGAGGGTCAGCTAGATAAGGTAAAAGCTCACCTGAGGAAAGGGTATGGAGGGGCGGAAATGAAGGATGCTGAACAGTGTTACGCGCCTTAATGTTTAGCCAGGGAACCAGGAAAAGTAAAGGTGGGAACGTTGTGTAAATTGTTTAGAGAGACATGTAGTGGCGCCGTTGAAGGGATCAAACCCCATGAAATGCATGGGATGTAATATGGCGAAGGGTTTAGAAAATTTAAGGATACGACCTAGGGCGCGTGAGGTTATGTACCGTTTCCTGCATGGGATTTTGCCAACGGAGCGATGCTCCGAGACAGGAGGGTATTGAGGGTGGGGGGGGGTGGCAGATGCAGTGGGGAAGGGGACTGCGTATCATGTCGTCTATTTTTGTGAAGGTTTGGAGTGCATCAGGGTATGGATGCGTAAGTAGTGGTGGGGGGGGGGGGGGCCAAGGTGTGGCGGTATTGGGGAGCTTTGAGTCTTGATATGAGGGGTTTGTGGAGGAGAGTGTGGTAAGAGGTTTACATATGTCATCGTGGACTACATATATGTTTTAGGGGGTTTATGAGGGGGAAGGTGGGTGGGGATGTGCTGAGAAGGACTTTGGGGGGCGACGTTTTATCGAACTTTGTGTCGCAACAGAGACATTTTGGGAAAAGGTGGGAATGAGTATTTTTCTGAAGGTTTTTAGAGGACTAACAATAGGGATTTTTTGGCGTTATAAGGGGCTTTAACTGCCGGGGTGAGTGGGGTTTGGGAAAAGGGGGGGGGTTCAGGGATTTCAACGGGCTCAACCTCCTTGGGAATGCAGTGATGTGGTTGGGTGTGATTGGAGGTACTAGTGTGTGACCAGATGAGAGGTTGTGCAAGATAAGTTTTTTCTTAGTTTCCCTTGATGGGGAAGGTGTAAGGAGCAATTAAATATATAACATGTATTAAAGTATAACCTATAAATTTATAACATGTATATTTCTTTGGTAGCGATTATGTTCCACTTACACTGGTATTGCAATTGAATTTTAATTTTCTTGAGAGGGTTTTCCTTTCACTATTTCCTTGAAGCACTGAGTTATTTTTGTTTTTATTGTAACGTGGCCAGCATCAAATTTTGGTAGTAATTACCTATTATTATTGTTCTTATTTAAGGTATTGTAATTTTGGTAGTTCCTGTACCATTTATGGTTGTAAATAATGCTTCCTCAAGTGACATGTGTCATAATAATCCTAAATTGAGGATAATTAATGTCATGATTTTTCAGGTTGGTGATAGGGTTAGTTTTCAATGTGTGTGTGGGAGTGGGGGGGGGATGGGGGGGATGATGGGTCAAACCCGTGTTGCAGCACAGGTTTCTTAATAAGGCATATTGTAGGGCTGGTGTATTTGTTGAGGGTGGGATTATGGGTGATTGTCATTAAGCTTGGAGCATTATTGTGTTGAGGTTGTAATTTTAGGAGTTTTATTAATAGCCATTTTGTGGCCTTTGTTATTAAACTTTATTCCTTCTTAAATTGTGATATGTTTATAAAAACTTGTAATATAGTAAAACGGCAGATGTTGCCTGGATTGTTTTGTTTATATATTGATTTACTGATGTTGTCCTTGATCATTTTTTTTGTATATGTACCTATTAATATCTGTACATGAATTTTAAAAAAAAATATAAAAAAAAAAAAAAAAAACTTCTTCTTCTCCATAATTGTTTCATCTATGGAACAATGCTCTTCTCCAGACTGAGGGACGACCACCTCAAAACTTTAAGGTTGATGGACTGATTATCGTCTTCCAAATATCTTCTGGGTTCTATCAACTTTTCTGTACTTGACTGAAGAAGCCTACTGTGAGGCGAAACGTTTTCATAATAAAAGATACCTAACTTTGCATATGGCTTACCTAACAACCTGTCGGTTATTTTATACCATTTTTAATGTTCAAATCCCACGAGTTCTTAAAACATTAAGGCCTCTGAGTCAATAGCAAGTCTGTATGAATTATCCTCCTTTTTAAGCATGACCCACTGGTGAACAATAGAAGTCTGAGGTTTTAAAGATCTTTAGTTTTAATAATAGTCTACCTCTCGGCAAATGCATCCCTAAGGTTGAACTGGAAAACTGGGTTTAAATTTCCGTTGATATGGATTGTCCGTCACTAAGTCAAATCTTATGGGTTAAACCCTGGAGGAACCCCCCTGAATATCCCTAAGACGTTTAAAAGTTTTCTCAACATTTAAAGTAGTTCATTTCTATGGTCTCCAAAGATTCATTAAAATTAAAGTTGGTTGCAAACCGAGTGGGCAAAGTCACCAAGTCATGTAGTTCTTCATCGTAGTCTAATTAGAGGTGTCAATTACGCACAACTTTACATTCTTCATTGTCTTATCAAGTTCGGTGGGAAAAAACTAAGTCAAAGTTGTTAAGGCAGTTTTAACCGAATTTCTTCGGTAATATTTCTTAAGGTGTTTGAATAAAAAGCTTACGTTTCCCCTTGACTTCATGAGTAGTCAACTTTCCACTAATTTTTAAATTATTTTAATTTTGGGACCTTTCCATGCTACTAATAATTTATTTGATTGATAGGCAAAGTACAAGAACTTCATCCCCTACGTTAAAGTTAAAATTTCCCCCTCTGACTTTTGGAGTCAAAATAGGTTTTTGTACTTGGTCCATTGACAAGCTTGGTTTTTTCAACTATGTCAGAGGTCTCCTCAAGTTTGGATCTAAGGTCCCAAGGTAAACTGGTAAGAAGATGAACCTCAGCATTTAACTCCTCATTAGTCCATAAGTCATGAAGGATGGACAGTGGAAAACCCCTGGGCCCGTCTACCATAGAGAATTTCAAAAGGTGAAAACCCCCAAAAGTTTACTGGAACTTCCCTATGGCAAACAAAGCAAGGGTAGTAGTACGATGCCACTCCTTGGTTTTAAGGAGCAAAGTTTTTCCTTAAAATGGACTTGAGAATCGAATGCTGGGCGCCAATCCTCCCCATTAACACTGGAATGACATAAGGGTGAAGATGAAGAGAGCTTCACTCCCATAAGTTTGTATAGATGTTGCATTAAGTCAGATGTGAATGTGTCCCACGGAGTCTAGACAAAATTTCTCAGGGATCCCACTCTGGGAGAAGAGGGAACAAAAAGGGCTCACCACCTCTGTATAGTTATGGGTCTTTAAGGGTATGGCGGTTCAGGGAACTCGAAGTCATAATCAACCAATGTTAAGATATATATAATCTATGTCCCCCAGAATGGAAAGTGAGATAAAGGACCCAACGAGATGTCAATAGCTACTCTTTCAAACGGTACGTAAAGATAGGCATTTTGACCATAGGTACATCGCGAGCCTGGTACCTCGGGAGGATGACAGTTTGGCAAACTTTACACGATCTACAATAGTTAGTGACATCTGAGTGACATTTTAGCCCAAAATAGCTTTCCCTAATTTTATTTAAAGTTTTACTATGCAGAGAAATGTCTCGGCCACTGCAGTCATGAGCCATTTACGAACAGTCTCTCTGCAATGAACTTGAAACAACTAAATGGAATAGTCTGTCTTCATCTGAATTTAATTTGAATACTAGAGACTTGTACAAGATACCTATTATATATCAAATTATATGTAAAGTTGTCCCTTTTTGTTAACTTGAATTGTTTAGCGGCAATTGGCAAATTACTGAAGAGAAGGGCAATAGTTGTAACATAGACAAAGGAATCCTTCGAGATATATCTAAAGCCTTAAAGTCCAGGAGAAAATCAAAGGAGTGACAGTAGAAAAGCCAGCCTTTGTCTGAGCCCTAGTCAAGACATTTATGGTATCAGAATGGCTATCTTCACTTTCATGCGTAACATCTGAAACGCGGTGAACCTACTACTCGCTTTCGAGAGAAGCATCACTGGTTTTAATCCACATGAAATCCGCGAGACATTGTCTCACCCGAACTTTCAGCGCTTCTCTTGACTCTACAGGAAGATGATCCTGAAACACTTGTGTCTATCGTTGAGCTGACAAGTCAAGCTCAGCAGGAAGAATAGCACCTTTTTACATTACCAATTAAGTACGGAGCAAAGAAGTGATGGGAGCTAGTATGGGCTTCAGACCAACCGTGTGAACCATTATACCTAATGTAACAACGATGGTAGGAAAAGTGAGTCTGTACGGCCATGTGAGTCTGAAATGTATAGCAGAGGAATGAGTTTTCTTAAGATTAGGGAACAGCTATCAAAATGACTATACATGTGGCATCCAGTGGTCTCGAAAATGGTAGATACATTAAGTCCATTAAACTGTCCTGAAGCAAGAAGGGTGCTTGTCATTATAGTCTTTAAAACATCTTCCAACTTTTTGAACCTCTTAGAAGGACAATCTTGGACTTTATGTCCCCTTAACGACCACACAAATGACAAACAAGGAATAAAAGAGGTCCTCTTTCTACTTTCACTAGAGGGCTTTGATTTCTAAGGTCTATGAAACCCTTGCCTTAGTGTTCGATCCCTTTGTTTTATAGTGAATAGCGGAGCCTCATCATACAGCACAGCCTCAGCAACTTCCTCAGTTTTTTTCTTTTTAATCAGGTTAAGTTCTCTGATGAATGTTCGTATCTGGAGGGGAAGAGCCGTCAGAGAACTGTCCAGCAAACCATGAAGTCTCAAGAGGATTCATAACTATGATCAATTCCGTGAACCTCATCCAAAAGTCGAACAAACGAAAGAGTGTTACGTTGTAACTGTTGAAAGTATCTGGCCAGCCCTGTAAGTGGCAACTTTGAAATCTTTCCTGTAAGAAATTAGTTTTTTTTGATAGGCTTTTAGGATTAGCCTTCTTTCAGTAGGATATAATTACATATGAATATCCTGCGGACAAAGTTGCATAGATTATTTAAGGCCTTGTACCATAAAATAACATTCCTACAACCTACCCAGGTGTCAGCAGGCCATTCACAAGAGGGTAGCGGTATTTTTCAAACCATGATAATGTATGAAGTTATGTCTTCCCCTTTGTGAAGGGAGGTAAATTAGTTGTGGAATATGTGCACCAACTGCAATGAATGTTCAATTACTCCTCCTCTAATTATTGTTGTGTAAAAAGTTAACTTTTTATTCTACTAATTCAAGGCGAGATTTTCGAGCTCACGAACCTTTTCTCTCTCTACTTAAACTCATGTATCTCTAGCTTTTCCTCAACTATCTCTATCCTTTGCTCTTTCCTCAAGTTCTCTTAATTTAACTTGATTTCTTCCACGTACTCTAGCTCTTTTCCTCACAGATCAGTCTATCACTCCTTTTGGTCTTCTCGCGCTCTCTTTCGTCTTTCTTGGATTCGCACTCAAAATCTCTCTCGTCTTCCTTTTTCCTCCTGTCTTTCAAGGTTCTCTTTCTCCTCTTTCTCTTCTCTTTTCAATTCTTTCCTCTCTCCTTATTCTCTCCTCTTTCCCTTTCTAAGCTGTCTTTCTTCTCTCGTCAATTCCTCTCTCTTTCAAGTCCTTCCTGATCTTAGCACTTAAATTGAAAGAATCTAAATTTTCACCTGTATATTCTAACTACTTCAAGCATTCATCCAAATGGTATTCAATTCTTCCATGCTTGCAAGAATAACTTAAACTATCAGGGAAATGAAACGGGTATTTAAAGAAAACGGAGGGTATCATTCCTGCTCTCCGCTCAGCTGTAAATAACCAGAGGGCTCGATCCCGTTCAATTAAACAATAAGTATTAAACGAAACGAAGGTTCTATGCCGGCTCTGAGACAACAGTAAGTAGGAAAGGGTCCCATGACCATGCCAATCTTCTCAACAACAAATCAAGATGTGTCCTATGACAGTCCTGATACAATAAAGACTCAATGAAACAATTTGTCATCTGGAAAATCTCGGGTCCCTAGAGTCTAATCCCCAAAGTGTTTCAAGCTCCAAAAAGGTGCAAATAAATATTATAATCCTGCCTGACTTGACTTACAATAAATTGAGCTATAACAATCACCAAATCTTTCAAATACCTTTACTGTAGTCCTACCATAAGAGAATGATTAACACATGGCTGGTGGTAACCGTCTGTTTGTATGCAGCGTTGAAGTTTCTCCAATGTAATTCAGATGATTTGAATCTTGATTCAGTAGAGTTTGATCCTGGCAAGGTCGCCGCAACTTGTGAAAGCTTACTCACCCTGTACAAACTTCAGACAAGTATTCTCAGGCTGGCATCCTCCCAGGAAAATTAATGAATAGAAAAGAAATATTATTCACACAAATAAACACTATTTATTAAATCAAACAAAAAACAATAAATCATGAAGGTAATCCTATTTGAAATAAAGAAAAAGTGAAAAATAGAAAATGAATAAAATAAACATTTGAATCAACACTATATCATACAATGTGTGTCTGTGTTTGGTGCCACTGTTGTTGAAACTGTAGCCTTTTGCTGAAGATAAGGGGGGGGGGGTCGCAGTGTTTCGTGTGACCATCCACTGGCACTAGTTCTTCACAGTAATACCAGTGAGTATTCTATCCCGAAACAGGAAAGCAGTCCTTTACCGCTGCAATGCTGTGAGTTTACTCCTGCAATTTCATACAGTGTGCACAGTATGAAATCAAATTGCGAAGTACTCATGGACGTTAGTGCCTTCTCCTGTTCTACTCGTTGATTGCCCAGGTGACCTCTCTGACATCCCAAGCTGGAAAGATATACAGGGTTTACCCACATGCTTGTTATAATCACTCTTCATGTAGTGGGTACAATATTCAAAAGAGACGTGTTGATTATACAACAGTCAACGCTAGAGCAAGACTGAAAGACTAAGGTTTTATTATTGGTCAAAAGTGAAAGCTTTCCAAACCAATAAATCCACTAGAATACAAGCAGGCATGTACTTACAAGTGAGTGACGATGTGGAGATCTAGTGCTTTACTGTTTAACCAGAGCCCCACACGTCACACTTTCGGGGGGGGGAAGAGGAGGGGAAGGGCTTAATCGGAGCAAGACTTAAGCACCTCACCTAACAAGCAGTCGCCGGCAGAGACAACAGCTATCAATTTGCAGGGAGGGGAGAAAGGGGAAAAACGGAGCTTGACTTCCCTAGCCTTAACTAGTAGCCGGCAGACAACTAACAATTTCAGGGAGGGGAGAAAAAGGCGGGGAAAAACGGGGAGATATTGACTTACCCCAAGCCTTAACTAGTAGCCGCAGTGAAACTACAGTTACTATATTCCATTGAGTCTGCATCGCTATTGCGGGCCGTGCAGACCCCCCTTGCCTGACCTTCCTCAGTAACCTGACAGCAGTGTACGAGGAGGTGTTTGTGCATGTCGCGCTGCCTGGATGAGTGTAGAGTGCAGTCGTGCTTTGGCACCCCTCAACTGTATACCGCAGACGGAGCTAATCAGTCAAAGACATGGCGCCAGGAGTGGTGCGAGGAGAGTGAAATCTGTGGCATTGAACCTTATAGGGGGGCTTTAACACCACCGTCAGTCGATATGTGTATTGCCCAAAATTATACAAGAGACATATGGCTCAGAGACGAGGATTTATATGGAGTGGCACTGAACCGGTTTATATATAATTTTCGTGAAAGTGCTAACTGGCCACAAGTATACGAGGGCTTTTTGTTGATCGTTTACCCAAGTTCTGTCAGCATTACTGTAAACACCGGCAGTGAGGGTCCAGTTGATAGAATGAATCACGACATTATTCGTGGGGTTAAGCTCCGCACGTTGCCTTTTGAGGCTGAATGAGGTAATAATAGAAATGTTTTTGCGGGGGGGGATCGTTATGGACCTGTACATTCTGGCCCAACTGGCAAATGGGTAAAAGGTGCTTACACAGGATTTCCACTGAGGATTTCTTTTAATCACAAGATACGCTAGGGCATCTATAACCCTCGTATTATATCTCAAAGAGTTTAAACCCCAGGTAATGGTAGCGTATGCGGGGCAAGACTACGTTCCGAATGTGTGGCGAATTTGACATATGGCGGCAGACAGTGCAAGCGGATATGGCATCCTGACCGCAAGGGGCTGAGCACCTGCGCATTAAGTCACCCGATTCCTAAGGAAAGAACGGGGGCAAGGAGGAGGGCGTGGTCGCATGGGGATTGGTAGAGTTAGTGAGGCTCCGCCAGTGAATCGAGGAAGAAGGGTGATCCAGTGAATCACCTGGCCCATCAACAGTGGCTCCTGGGCCGGCAAGGGTCCGGAGCACCTGCGCATGAGCCGACTACTTACCCGAGGCCAAAAGAAAGAACGGGTGCAAGGATGAGTGCATGGTCGCATGTGGAGTGAAGAGGCGGTGGCTCCTCCCCTTGGGGAATCGAAGAAGTGTGAACCATTAATCACCATCCCCATCAACATACAGTTGTCAAGTGAGGAGGTACAGGAGGGCGCAAGCAGTGAATGCTATTTACGGTGAGGAGTTGGAGACGTGATACAGGCTATGATACAGTCCCTACGGAGGTGGAGAGTTAAGCAGCGAACAAGACCCTGGGATCAGGGCAGAAGGGTGTGTTGGGGAAGGGAGGATCAGGTGGGCCCTGTGGTAGGTCAGTGCGAGTGCCATGGAAGGGCATGGAGGCGGATTAAGGGTGGTAGATGTTGGAAGTCCATTGTGCTGCCTCCAGGACTCAATAATGGAAACAGAGGGAGCAACAAGGAAAAGAGGCACAGCGTCAGATTCGGACGACATGTTTCTGACGCACGGTCGCAAAGGCCGGGGAAAAATACATGGGGTTATGGTACCCAGAGTGAAGCTCTGCAAGAGGGCCACCACAGAAGGTGGCGTGATGGTTGGGAAGGAGGGGGGAGTCTGTGGCAAAGGCAACAGTCCAGGGGAACGGTCTGAAGGGAAGAATCTTGACTCTCAGGCGGGGAAGGAAACCTTGAACTGGCCTCATGTGTGTAACAATAAAATTAATGTCTGTGTGATGGTCTTAAAACTGAGTGTTTGTCTCTTCAGGATGTTTTTGAATAGGTATAAAAAAAAAAAAACAAGGATGACGTATCTTTAGTGCAGTAGCACAATTTTAAGCTTGGTCGTGAATTAGTGTGCGTCATGGGTATCCAGGCTATGTTTGCCGTCTGAGCGTTAAAAAGAGGAGATGGGAGATGTTGTGATCCGGGAGGCGAGCCCGTATTTGTATTGCATAGAAGAGGTGGGGGAGGGGGGAGAGTATTATGTGTGGAAGGATGTTGAGATGGGATAGAGAGTGGCGTTTTGTGTGTGTGTAGCCCAGCAGAAAGTGCGAGAAAGTGAAGATGGATTTTTGTAGCGTGAGGAGCTCGTGTATTATTACCTACGCCACGTTACCGAGTCTGTGGCATATTGTGGGGGGGATTGGAATTGTGAAATTAAGAGGACATACCGTGTAACCCAGAGAGTCGGGCTATTTTCCACAGTCTTGGGGGCCGCTTAGAGATCTTCAGTTACGTATGCTTTTCGGGGGAGGTCTTTGGGAGGTGAACATAACGTATATAAGAAGGGGATATGCGGCTCGTTTGGGCAGGTTTATAATTTACCTCAGAGTGTTTTTGAGAGTCTTTTAAAACTAATGAGATGGTTCTTTCCGATCATAGGTGGGTATTAGTGAGGTGGATGGATGCTTTGGCTCAGTAGGCAGGGAAGGTAATTGTGAAACTGAACACGATGTTTTGGGGGATAGGGAGGGGAGTGAAAGCGTTTGCAATATTTTGGGGAACACTCTGTGCCGACAGAAGGACAGAGACGATGTGTCAGGATGTGGGATAGGGTGGCTAAGTTACGATTAACGATCAATTTTATGTGAGGAGGGCAAACGCATTAATCATTGCGTATGGTTGTCAAATTAACTTAGAATCTAGATTACTGAAATGTTACGAGGGGTGGGCGTGGCCGGGTGTACCTCGGTGGAGGATTACACATTTTGAAGGACAGAATACAGGATTTGCAAGAAGAACGTTTTGAAAGCTGTAAGGTAGCAGAGCGGTTGCGAAGTTAACTTCTGGGGCGACAAGCCATCAGCTTGATGGCTGCGAGACAGAAGGTAAAGAAGCGAACGACTACAATACCGGGTTTGCAAGTCAAATCTTCTGTGGGGGTTTTAGAGAGGGTCAGTATTAAGGTACACAAGGAAGTTAGTGAATATGCAGATAGATGGAGTTATTAGAGGAATCTACGGGAAAAGTAGTAGAGGTGGATGTCAGAGGTCTTATGGAAGGTATGATGAGAATGTGCCATGACAAAACTGGAGGAGTGATCGGGAAGGCACTGGGTGGCTGTCATTGAGGAGGGAGTGAAATATGGAGAAGCTCCCTTATGGACATTGGAGGTGAAGGGTAATGCACCCGGGATCGATGTATACCTAGCGAATTTTATTGTACAGCACTGGGGTCTTGCTTAGGGTTTCCTATAAGGTTAATGAATGGCCATGAAAGACGGGGGTAAGAATGGAGAATCCAGCAACGCCTGTGTGTTGGTCCCAAACGGTAAACGCAATTACCCTGCGGGATTACCGAGCTATTTCGTTGTTTGTGCTGATATAAATTTATTTGCGAAAATCTTTGGGAATAGCGTCCTCTGAAGCGTGTGTTGTGGGGAGGTCGTTGTTTGAGTCTCAGTTGGTTTACCTGTAGGTCAATTGAGCGCGGTGCCACGGGAATTACAAAGGGGGTTCCGGAGAACAAGAAAAGGGAAGAGGGTCGTTGGTGCGTTGGAATTTCAAGGGGCTTATGATAGGGTGGAAATAAGGCTTTGAGGTATATGAGCCTACAGACAGGGTTTGCGCAGAAATAGGGGTGGGTGGATACGTTGTACTCAAACGCGAAGTAAGGGTACAAATCAATGGTGTGTGGGGGGGAGTCAACATGGAGCGGGTCTTCGGCAGGGATGTCCTTTATCACAAATTATTGATTAGCATGTATTTAGGATCCCTTTTATAGGATAGTTGGAGATCGTTCTAAAGTACGGGGAGGGGAGGAATGGTGAGGCTTGAAACGCCGTGGCCTTGTTGTGGGCTATGTTGATGGATACCACTATTTTGGCAAGTGAGTAGTACACGGTTCGGACTTTTTGGGGAAGTTCGTACTCATTTTTGAGATCTACATGGAATGAAGGTAAATCTGGAAAAGTCAATGACATGGGGCTGGAGAGTGGAGCATAGAGATTAGATTGGGGATGTGAATGTTGTGCCAGCGAGGACCGGGAGTCTGAAAAAATCTGCGGTGTCATGTACTAGAGAGGCCTGACTCTGAGTGCTTGCGAAGGGTTATCAATTCGAATAGATGGTGAACAGTGTCAGCGACGGTTGGAATGCTGCGACCTCAACCAACCTGCGATTAAACCCTAAGGCGAACGTGCAATTGTCATCAATGATTTACTATATAGTTAAAGTCTGGTTTGTTTCGGCTGTGATTCCGTTAAAAGGAAACGGCGATCACGAGTATTCTTAGAAGCGTTGTTCAAATATTTTGTGGGGTTTCAGGGTGCAACTGGTTGTCGAAGGGAGAGGTAGTGACATTGCCGGTATGTAGGGGAGGGTTGGTTATTGTTTTGGACTTGAAAAGCGCGTGAAATGTGTGTTTATTAAGAGGGAACGTGCGTAGTGCAGGTGGATGGAGGAGGGGTCAGCTAGTTAATGGTACATGCTCACCTGAGGAAAATGGGGGTTACGAGGGGCGGAAATTGAAGGAATGTGAACAGACAGTGTTACGTGCCTTAATGTAATCCAGGGAACAGGAAAAGTAAAGTGGGAACTTTGAGGTAAATTGTTAAGAGAGACATGTATTGGCGCCGGTTTGAAGGGATCTAACCCCATGTATGCATGGATGTAAATCTGTGCGAAGATTTAGTATATTAAGATACGACCTAGGGCGAGTGAGGTTATGTACCGTTTCCTGCATGGGATTTTTGGGCCAACGGGAGCGAGGCCCGAGATAGGAGGGTCACAGAATTTATTGAGGGTGGGGGTGGTGCGCTAGATGCAGTGGGAAAAGAGACAGCGTATCGCAGTCCGTCTATTTTTGTGAGCGTAGATGGAGTGCAATCAGGGTATGGATGAGTAAAGGTATGGTGAGGTGGGGGGTTCAAAGGTGTGTCGTTATTGCGAGCGTTGAGGTCTTGATTATGAGTGGTGTGGAGAGAGTGTGGTACGAGTTTAGCAATATGCATTCGTGGACTACATATATGTTTTTAGGGGTATGATGGGAGGGTGGTGGGGATGTGCTGAAAAGGACGTTGGCGGCGACGTTTTATCGAACTTTGTGTCAGCAATAGAGACATTTTTTGGGAAAAGGTGGAAGAGTATGTTATTCCTGAGGGTAATAGAGACTACAAAAGGACTTTATTGGCGTTATTAAGGCCTTAACGGCCGGGTGAGTGGTTGGTAAAAGGGTGGGGGTTCAGGGGATTTCAACGGGCTCACCTCCTTGGATAATGCATTGATGTGTTTTTGGTTGTGATTGCAGGTACCAGTGTGTGACCAATGAAGGTTGTGCACGATAGTTTTGCTTAGTTCCCTTGATGGAGGGAAGGTGTAAAGGAGCAATTAAATATTAACATGTATTAATGTAGAACCTACTTCCTTGTATCTTCAGTCATATGATATAACATGTTTATTTCTTAGGTAGAGGTAATTATGTTCCAACTTGCACTGTAATTGAATTGATATTATGAAGTTCTTGAGATTTCAGTTCACTATTCCTTGAAGCACTGTGTTATTTTGCCTTTCTTGTTGCAACATGTCCAGCACATTTTTGACGTAATTACCTATTCCTTTTTTAAGTAAAGGTATTGTCATGTTTGGTAGTCCTGTACATTCATGGTGTATAATAATGTTTCTCCTCAAAGTGACAATGTGTCATAATAATCCTAAATGAGAAATTTAATGTCATTGTTATGCAGGTAGGATGATAGGGTTAAGTTTTCAATGTGTGTGTGTGAGTGAGTGTGTGGGGAGGATGATGGGTCACCTGTGTTGCAGCACAGGTTCTTAATAAGGAATATTGTAGTCTGGTGTATTTGTTGCGATTGTATTACGGGTGAATTGTCATTATGCTTGAGCATTATTGGTGTTTGAGGATGGTAATTTTAAGGAGGTTGTTGTTTATACCATTTTGTGGCCTTTGTTATTATAACTATATTCCTTTTTAAATTGTGATATGTTTTAAAAACTTGTATATAGAGACTGGTCAGTGTTGCCTGGATTGTTTTGGTGTTTATATATTGTTTTTAAACAGATGTTGTCCTTGTTCATTATCTATATATGATAACCTATTATATTTTACATGAAGTTTTAAAATTAAAATATAAAAAAAAAAAAAAACTATTACTAATATATATTTCCCTCTACACCTATCTATTGAACATTACCCCACAAACACCTTGGCTAAAACAATATCATGGCTAAAACCATACCCTTGCAAAACAATATCTTGCTAAAAAATATCTATGTAAAACAACACCTTTACTCAAACAATATCATGGCAAACCAACAACCTTTGGCTAAATACATATATCTTAGCTAATTAACACCTTGCTAAACAATAGTCTTGGCAAAAACAACACCTTGGCCAAAACAATATCTTTGCTAAAACAACACCTTGGCTAAAACAGCACCTTGGCTAAAACAATATCATGGCTAAAACGTCACATTCGTCTCTCGACCTGCGGGGAGAGAGGACGCTTCTACAGGTCTCTTGCACGCCACCTGGTGAGGAAAACATAGCATTAGCACCAGTATGGGGGACCGACTGTACCGGCGCATAAATACTGTCTGCATTGAGCTGTTAGAGGATCTTTAGCACGCCACGATGAACGTTCTCCTGCCACGCATTTATCAGGGACTGTTATGGCACCCCTCAATGAAAAGCTGTATGGTGTGGCACTGAATGGTATGTCAAGGGTCTTCGTGAAGTTCTTGGGTGAAGGTAAGGAATGTACCTTTTGAGGCAACAGCATACAGCCACAAGAATGTTGTTCAGTTTTATGTGACTGTACAACTCGACGAGCATGGGAATGTGGAGGACGCCCTTATGAGGGATGCCGAAGGATCCTTCACACTGAAATGACCGCAGAGTAGGCGAAACCATCATATGTTAACATTGCATAATCCAAAGAAACACAGGTTTTTTGTACATTATGCGGTATCAGAGGAAGACTGCGTTTATGTGACTCTTATGAGCACATGGTGGCACAATCCCCAGGAGACAGTGCCCTAGCTCAGGAGACAAGCTTCTGTGGATACCCATTAGAAGCCGCGGACGTTTATGACGGTGAATTGGAAAGGCCGGGTACAGGCCTATGAGATGAGGAGATCGAGCAGGGCAGAGTGGTCTTGGAGACGTGTGTTACACTACCATTGGAAACGGGGGGGATGGGAGGGATAACCGCTGTAGACAACCGTTTAGGAAACGGCAGGTCACTCAGGACGGGTTTTTTAGAGGCTGTGCTGAAGGATTTTGTGGAAGAGTCGGAGCATGGTGTGGAAAGTGGATGTGAGGTCAGTTGATAAACAAGTGTGATGGATGAACAGAAGCAGGTGTAAGGAAGAGCTTGAGTGAGGATCTCGAAGGAGAGCAATGTGGTGGAGGAGGTCCATCAAGAAGATGTGGTTGCAGAAGAAATGGTGTGTAGAGGGTAGCTCCCGCAAGAGATCAGTGGGGACAATCAGACAGGACAAGGTCCTCACAGGCCCACTCAGAACCCGGGAAGAAGAAGTGGCAGCTGTGTGGTTATCAAGGCAAGATCCGGGAGGAGGGGGGGCCAATGGGAAGCTAGGCGGGAAGGGACAGGGAGGTTTGGAGGGCAGTAACGATGGATGATAGAGAAGAAACCGAGAGCTATGAAAGGAGGACCAAAGTAAGCCTCAGTCGGCACAGGGGGTCTAAGAGCCGCATTCTTGTAAATTCAGATGTGACCTTTTAAATGTAAACTGGTCATTAAAAACCGAGGTCAAGAGGGTATGTTAGAGTGGGTTTTTCGAGGAGATTTAGTATTGATGTCCTGTTTTTTGCAGGAACATAACCAAAGTTAGGATGTGAGTTGTTGTTGAAAGTTATAGTGTTGTTTAGCATGTGATGCTTTGAGGTAGAAAGGAGGTTGGCTGTGGGCGGTAAAAGTGAGACCAGTCCGGTTGCTTATCCGGGTGGAGGGGGGGGGGTGGTGGAGGGTTGTCAGTGATGGGTTTGGGGCCTAGGAGGGTTAGTTGTAGTGTGGACAAGCCAGCAACTAGTGCAATCTAGAGTAAGGTGGATTTTGTTACGCGAGTTTCTGGTATATCACTTGATATGTTTACCCCCTGCTTTTACTGTGATTGGTGGGATTGAAATTGTGTCCATTAGGAATGGTGATGTGGTTTCCGAGGGGGGTGGGTTTGTTTTGGGGGTCTGCTGCGGGATGTACTTGGCAGAGATGTTTGGATTGAAGATTGGTGGAAGTATGGGATTTGGAGTCTGGAGCACACTTTATTTCGCAGGGGATATTAGGCACGGTTAATAGGATTTATGTTAGAGGCAGGTCATAGTGTGGAGAGGTGAGGACTATCGATGTGGGTTTTTCTAATCATCCGTGCGGTTACAGCAAGATTTGAGGTAAGATGGCATAGTGATAGTTTATGCAGGATACTGCGTGAAATTAACATGTGAGGCTACTTCTGGAGGACGAGGGTGACCACAGGTTTGAAGATTGTGAAATCCTTTTGGGAGACTAGGAATAGGAATGGGTTTGCTGGAATGGTGGGAAATGAGGCCTAAAGTTGAAATCGCGAAATTTTTTAAAGTTAACGGTAAGGAGAATGGCGCGAGTGAGCTATCCTAACAAAATTAAACTTGAGGACAGTTAAATGACTGTTATGCAGAGGAACGGGGGGGCGGAGTGAGACAAGGACGTATTGCGAAATAAGGTTGGCGGAAATTCACAATGAAAAATTTGAGGCAATTCGAGTTATGGCAGGTGTTGAGGATGTTTTAAGGGGGGATAGGCCATCGGTTTTGTAATTAAGGAGGTATAAGGAACGCAGGAGGCGAAGACCACCTTGGCGGATATTGAGCAGGTACAGGTGGGGGTTGGCTGGGAAAGGGGGGCACCTATCCAACCACGGAAAATATTTATTTGTATGCAGATTTTTGGTTTAGGAGAAGTGGAGAAGGGTTGGCAGGGAGGAGTGGGGGAGGGACAGTTTGGGGATGAAGGGTTTAATATGGTTTAATAGACAGGACAGTGACCAGAATCGAGGTAAAGTATTAATGTAGAGAGAGGCGAGGAGGCTGTTTTTGGGAAGTGCCAGGGTAACACCCCAGGCATAGACGAAATTACCAAACGATTTTTATAGATATCATTGGGGAGGTGCACGGCATTGTCTGGTGGGGGGTTTCTTTGAGTATTGTATGTTAAGTAGTGGGAGGATGGGGAAATCACAAAGACGGGTGTCACGGTTTTAGTGCCCAAAAAGAAGAAATGTCCGATGTTTTTTGAATGATTACCGTGCGATTTACGTTAAAGGCTCGATTACAAGATTTTTGCTAAGGTTTTGGGCACAGAATGAGGAAAGTGTTGGGTTTTAGTATTAACATTAGGGCACAGTTGGAATTCCGGAAGGAAGGAATGAGGGATGGACAAGGTTGATTAGGGATTTTCTAGAGAGATGATACGTGAGGGGGAATACTAAGGTTTAGTTGGGTGAATGCTTGTGATTGCGTGGACGAGATGTCTTAGGGGTTTGCTTAGAGAGGTTTGGGGGTTTCGGGAGGGTAAGTGAGGTGGATGAACACCATGTATGATGGGGCAGGGTTAGGTACAAGGTCAAGTGGAGGTTGGGTGAAAGTGACCAATGGAGAGAGGTTTGAGGCAGGGCTGTCCGATGTCACAGCTGCTCTTTGCGTGGTGTGCAGAATCCTTTTATGAGTCCTCTTGAGAGGGTGATGGAACAATCAGGAGATGGAAGGGGGGGGCAAAGGGTGCATCCGTTGGGTATGGTGATGATGCTACTGTTTGCTAAGGGTAAGAGGAGGAGTTAAGGAGGGTGGGTCAGCGAGTGATTCAAGATGTTTTGGTATGAATACCGGAATGAGAGTTATACGGTGAAATCAAGGTTACTAGAGGTCGGTAAATTGGATAGGGGGGGCTTGGGGATGGGGTTTTAGATGGACCAGTGTTGACAGAATCCAAGGTATGTTGGATATGGTATTTGGCGGAAGAGCAGCATGCATAAGGTAAAATTCGAGTCTGTTCACGGTAAGGTTTTAAGTAGACTAATGTTTAAGTGCGACAAGGGATCTAGTGAGACTTCCTACACAACACACACACAGAGAGATGATCTGAGTCACACATACACTCACTCTTGTGTCTCTATAGCAAGGTATAGGGGGTGGCCAGAGGTTTTTCCCTTAGAGGTACGAGAATATTGTGAAATGCCGAGGAGGGTGCCTGAATTTTGTGAGGGATTTGGGACGGCATGGTTAAGTAAGGAGGTAGTTTATGACGGAAGTTCGTGAGAGGGGGTTTAGGTTTTGTTTTGCCTATAGGAGTGAGAGTAATGGCTGTATATAACAAGTGGAGTATATGAGGGAAGAGTGTGAGGGACTCTTAACGTTCGACAGTATTGAGGAGGCACGTACAAATGGTCGGAGTTGGAAGAGAATTGACAGGGTTTGGTGAGAAGATATGCCCCCTCTTGGGGGGTTAGATCGGTAGGCTGAGTGAGGGGCTCTTGATTTAGAATTGATCTGTGCTTCCAGTTCCCCGATTAAGCCTGAATGCATCACATCCCCCCCCCCCCGAACGCTGTATATATACCTCACGGGTTAGCGCTTCCCCTGATTTATAATAAAAATGTGAAGATATGTTGAGATTTTTATTGACAGTGCAACAGTGGATAAAATTCAAAGTGAAACGTTGTGAGGAGTAAGTGAAAAGGTCAAGGAAATATGCAATGGGTAGCCGTGTATTCCAACGTATGATTGGGGGGTTATTTGGAAAGATTTTCTAGTAAGCTTCGGATACCAGCTAGAGTAAGAGAAAAAGTATATAGGTTTATCAAGGGGATTCTGGCTTCCAATAGGTGTTACGTTGTATGGGATTGTGGAAGAGGCTTTTTTTCAGTTTTGTGGTTAAGTTGAAACGGCGTATCATGTGGTCTTTCTTTTGTAACTCCTTGTAGGTGTGAAGATCATGGAATGGCGCGGTGTTATCAAACTGTTTTGGGGGGGGGAGTCGATTTGCCGCTTTTAAGGGCTGTCACTACTAGATGTAAGGGGAGTGCCTAGGGATGTAGGAAGGGCTATAATGTAGTATCAGAGTGGATTAAATCCGGACCATTTCTTGGGGAATGAGGGATTAAGGGGTGATTGAGGATAAAACAGGCATTGACGGCCTAGATTCTATAGAAGGAAGAGTGTAGATATGCTGGTTTATGGGGAGCGTCCAGGGAAAAATAGTTTCTTCCCCGGAAGGTTATAGGAACGCTCACTGTGGGTTCCCTTAGGCGGGTTCCCTGAGGATGGACAAAGAGTGGTCTCCTTATAGGGGGGGGGATGTAAAGGGGGGTTTGTATTTTTGAGTTTTCTCTGGAACTCGGAGGAACACCTGGAATATCATAAGACGCTGAAAAGTTTACTCATACATTGAAGTAGTTCAAGTTTCTTAATCTAATGGACTGGCCAACATGTTCATTATATTGATGTTGGTTGAATCCGAGTGGTCAATAGTCACCGAAGTCTCATGTAGTTCATCATGTCGTATCTAATTATACTGTGTCAATTACGCACTGGTCAAACTTTACATTCTTCAGTATTGTCTTATCAAGTTCGGTGAAAAACTAAGTCAAAGTTGTTAAGGGCAGTTAACCGAATTTCTTCGAGTAATATTTCTTAATGTATGTTTGAAACAAAAGCTTACGTTTCCCCTGACTTCTTTGAGTTAGTCAACTTTCCCCCACATAATTGTTAAAACTTAATATGGACCTTTCCATGCTACTAATAATTCTATTTGGCATTGATAGGCAAAAGTACAAGAACTTCATCCCCTACTGTTAAAATCTCTCCTCCTCTGACTTTTGGAGTCAAAATAGGTTTTGTAGCGGGTGCCATTACAAGCTTCGGTTTTTCGCACCTATGTCTAGAGTCTCCTCAAGTTGGGATCTAAGGTCCAAGGATAAACTGGTAAGAAGATCTGAACCTCAGCATTAACCTCCGTCATTAGTCCCATAAGTCAATGAAGAGGATGTACAGTTGGACCTCCTGCCTGTCGTACCATAGAAGAAATATTCAAGAAGTGAAACCCTCAAAAGAGTTCACTGGGGAACTCCCTCAATGGCAAACAAAGCACAGGGTAGGTAACGATGCCACGACCTTAGGTTTAAGGAGCAAAGTTTCCTTAAAATGGACTTGAGAATCGAATGCTGGGCGCCAATCCTCCCCATTAACACTGGAATGACATAAGGGTGAAGATGAAGAGAGCTTCACTCCCATAAGTTTGTATAGATGTTGCATTAAGTCAGATGTGAATGTGTCCCACGGAGTCTAGACAAAATTTCTCAGGGATCCCACTCTGGGAGAAGAGGGAACAAAAAGGGCTCACCACCTCTGTATAGTTATGGGTCTTTAAGGGTATGGCGGTTCAGGGAACTCGAAGTCATAATCAACCAATGTTAAGATATATATAATCTATGTCCCCCAGAATGGAAAGTGAGATAAAGGACCCAACGAGATGTCAATAGCTACTCTTTCAAACGGTACGTAAAGATAGGCATTTTGACCATAGGTACATCGCGAGCCTGGTACCTCGGGAGGATGACAGTTTGGCAAACTTTACACGATCTACAATAGTTAGTGACATCTGAGTGACATTTTAGCCCAAAATAGCTTTCCCTAATTTTATTTAAAGTTTTACTATGCAGAGAAATGTCTCGGCCACTGCAGTCATGAGCCATTTACGAACAGTCTCTCTGCAATGAACTTGAAACAACTAAATGGAATAGTCTGTCTTCATCTGAATTTAATTTGAATACTAGAGACTTGTACAAGATACCTATTATATATCAAATTATATGTAAAGTTGTCCCTTTTTGTTAACTTGAATTGTTTAGCGGCAATTGGCAAATTAAAGGGGAAATTGGGGGGGGAGGCCATCAAAAAGATGTGGTTGCAGAAGAAATGTGTGTAGGGGGTACTCCCGCAAGAGATCAGTGGGGGGGCACAACATGGAGAAGCCCCCACCCACCCAGAACCCGGAAGAAGATTGGGACTGTGGTAGAAAAGGGCAAGCCGGGGGAGGGGGGGCAATGGGAAGCAGGCGGAAGGACAGGGGGGTTTGGGGGGCAGGAACGGGGGGTTAAAGAAGAACCGGACCTATGAAAGGAGACCAATAACCTCAGGGGCACGGGGTAAGCCGCCATTCTTGTAAAATTCAGATTTTAAATTTTAAATGAAAACGGTTTTAAAACCCGGGGTTCAAGGGATGGTTTAGGGGGGTTTTTGAGGAGATTTAGTATTGATGTCTGTTTTTTGCGGAACATAACCTGGGTTAGGAGTGTTTTTGTTTTGAAAGGTTATAGGTTGTTTACATTGATCTTTGAGGTTGAAAGGAGGGTGGCTGTGGCGTAAAGGAGACCAGCCCTTTGCTTTCCCGGGGTTGGAGGGGGGGGGGGTGGGGGGGTTGTCAGGGGGGAGGTTTTTGGGGGGCAGGAGGTTATTTTTGTAGGTTTACATGCCAGCAACAGAAACCAGAGTGAAGGTGTTTTTTTACGGGGGTTTTCTGGTATATCACTTAAAAATTTTCCCCTGCTTTTACGGTATTGGGGGGGATTGGAATTGTGTCATTGGGAAGGTGAGTGTTCCGAGGGGGTGGGTTGGTTTTGGGGGTTCTGCGGGATTTTTTGCGAATGGGAGTGGTAAGGGGGGGAAGAGGGATGGGAGGGACACACTTTTATTCGCAGGGATATGAGGCACGGTTAGATGGGTTTATGTTGGGCAGGGCTATTTTGGGGAGGGGGGGGATATCGATGTGGGTTTTCTAATCATCGTGCTTTTTACAGCAGATTTGAGGGTAATGGCATATGAAGTTTAGCAGGAAACTGGGAAAAAAAATGTGAGGCTACTTGGGGGCGGGGTGACCCTACAGGGGGTTTAAGATTGGGGGAAACCTTTTTGGGGGATAGGAATATGGAAATGGGGTTTTCGGATTGGTGGAAAAAAGAGGGGAAAATTGAAATCCGAAAATTTTTTAAAATACGGGGTAAGGAATGGCAGGTGGGGCATGGGCCCACAAAAAATTTTTGAGGGTCAGTTAAATGACTGTTATGCAGGGAAGGGTGGCGGAGTGAGGACAAGGGGAAAGTTTGCGAAATAGGTTTGGGGGAAATTTCCAAAAAAAATTTGAGCAATTCGAGTTAGGCAGGTTGGGGGTTTTTAAGGGGGGGATAGGCCATGGGGTTTTGTAAAAAGGGGGTTTAAGGAACGGCAGGCGAAGCCCCTTTGGGCGTATATTGGGGCAGGTACGGGGGGGGGTGCTTTGAAGGGCAAGGCCTATCCACCACGGAAAATATTATTTGTATGCGTTTTTTGGGTTTTTAGGGAAAGTGGGAGGGTTTGGCAGGGGAGTGGGTGGGGGAATTTTGGGGGAAAAGGGGTTTAATGGGGTATAAGTGAGCGGGACATGAAAAAAAACGAGGGTAGTATTAAGTAGAGGAGTGGGGGAGGCAGTTTTTGGGGAGTCCCGGGGAAAAACCCCCAGGCATAGAAAAATCCCAAACAAATTTTTTATAGTTCATTGGGGAGTGTACGGCATTGCTGGGGGGGTTTTTTAAATTGTATTTAAAGGTGGGAGGAAGGGGAAATCACAAAGAACGGGTGTCAGGTTTTAGTGCCCAAAAAAAAGAAATGCCGAGTTTTTAATGATTACCGTGGTTACGTTAATGTGCTCGGATTACCAGATTTTTGCTAAGGTTTTGGGGAAAAGAATAGGGAAAGTTTGGGTTTAGTATTACATAGGGGACAGTGGGGAAATTTCCGGGGAAAAAGGAGAGGAGGGGAATGGTTTGATTTGGGATTTTTTAGAGAGAGTACGGGGGGGGAAAAAATAGGTTTGATTTGGGTGAATGCTTTATTTCGTGGGCAGAGATTTTTTGGGTTTTCTTAGAGAGGTTTGGGGTTTTGGGGGGGTAGGGGGGTGGATAACCCCCTGATGATGGGGCAGAGGGGAGGAAAAGGTCAATGGGGGTTTGGGGAAAAAGGGACCAAAGGAAGAGGTTTGAGGCAGGGGGTCCGTGTCACAGCGCTCTTTGCTGTGTGCAGAATCCTTTTTTTGAGTCTCTTTTAGAGGGTGATGAACAAACAGGAGAGGGAAGGGGGTGCAAAGGGGGGATCGTTGGGATGTGGGTGATGCTACGTTTGTAAGGGGGAAGGAGGATTAAGGGGGGGTGGGGGGAGTTTTCAGATGTTTGGGATGAATACCGAAGAGGTTAAACGGGAAATCAAGGGTTTCTAAGGTCGGTAATTGGGGTAGGGGGGGGTTTGGGGGTGGGGTTAGGATGGACAGTGGTTGCAGAATCAGGTTGTGGGGAAAGGGATTTGGCGGGAAAAGCAGGCATGCAGAAGGGGGAAATTGGTCTGTCACGGGAAGGTTTTAATTAAATAGGAGGTTTAAGGCGAGGGCTTAGCTTTACATCAAGGGGGAGTGGTGGTAAATTCATTGTCATAGCAAGTATAGGGGTGGCAGAGGTTTTTCCCCCTTTGAGGTACGAATATTTGGGGAAATGCAAGAGGTTCTAAAGTTTGTGTGGGGATTTGGGGAGGCATGGTTAAGTAAGGAGTATTATGCGGATGTTGGAGGGGGGGTTTGGTTTTTTGTTCCCTTTTAGGAGTGAGAGTAATGCTGATTATCAAGTGGAGGTTTATGAGGGAAGGGGTGTGAGGGGCCAAAGTGGAAGGTTTGGGGGAGCACGTAAATGGTGGAGTGGGAAGATTGGGGTTTGTGAAGATATGCCCCCTCAAGGAAGGTTCCTTGATGTTGGTGAGGGGCTCTTGATTTAGGGAATTGGATCTGTGCTCCAGTTCCCCGAATTAAGCCTGAATGCCTTCCACATCCCCCCCCCCCGGCGCTGTATAATCCTCCGGGTTTAGCGCTTCCCCTTGATTATAATAATAATGTGAAGATATGTTGAGATTTTTATTGACAGTGCAACAGGTGGATAAAATTCAAAGTGAAACGGTTGGTGAGGGTAGTGAAAGGTCAAGAATTATGCAAGGGGTAGCCGTGTATCCAACGTATGATTGGGGGGTTATTTGGAAAGATTTTAGTAAGCTTCGGATACCAGCTAGAGTAAGAGAATTAGTATATAGGTTTATCATGGGGATTCTGGTTTCCCAAGGAGGTGTTACGTTGTAGGGGGTTTGTGGAAGAGGCTTTTTGTCAGTTTTGGGGTTTTATGTTAAAAACGGCGTTTCATGTGGTCTTCTTTTGTACCTCCTTGGAGGGGGTGAGATCATGGATGGGTGGGGTTATCAACTGTTGGGGGGGGGGGTCGTTTGCCGTTTTAAGGGCTTCACTACTAGATGTAAGGGGAGTGCCTAGGCATGTTGGAAGGGCATAATGTATATCAGAGTGGATTTTTCCGGACATTTCTTGGGAATGAGGGGTTTAAGGGTGATATGAGGATAAAAGCATTGACGGCTAGATTCTATAGGACGAAGTGTAGGAATATGCTGGTTTATGGGGCGTCCTGGGAAAAAAGTTTCCCGGAAGGTATAGGAACCTCACTGTGGGTTCCCTTAGGCGGGGTCCCTGAGGATGGAAAAGGAGTGGTCTCCTTATAGGGGGGATGTAAGGGGGGGGTTGTTTTGGTTTTCTCTGGAACTGATGTAGTGAGTAAGAGGAAGGAAGTGAGAATTAGGTATGGATGGTACGCTATGTTTCACGAGAAGTTGTCATAGTGAGATATAAGTGTGGATTCCAGGGTTACATTTCAAGCCTGATGGTTATGTTCAGGGGTTTTAAAAATTTTCCCTTGAAAGCCAGGATACCGACCCCTTAGGATCTCGTTTTTAGTAATTAGATTGGCACGTTGGTTTATCAACACAACATTTTCTGAGATACGTGTCAGTTCTTTTGGGACTGGCACATTACAGCAGCCTTATCCTTATTACTTCACTAGTTTATGTTTAACTTTTATTGTCAGATGAAGGTTCTATTTTGAAAAAAATTTAAGTGTATGTATAGGTTGGGTCTATACCATGTTTTTTATGGGGTTAAAACCCAACAAAGTCTTGTTGGACAAGATTTTTCGGTTTATATACATATTTTGAGAGGTATAATTATGTATAGGGGTTTGGTTATAAACCCTTTAATATCCGAGGTTTGTTATAAATACTTGTTTGGATTTTTTTATTATTGTATTTTACATGCATGTTGTTCTGTTTTCTGTATCAGCATTATTGTATTAGGGGTTAACATATTTAAAAATAGTAAAATACTGTTTCTCTATGGTTTATTGTGTAAGGAATCATATGTTCCTTCCGGTTTCCTATTGGTTAGGATCTAATGTACCATAACTTAAGCAATAATCTGTACCCTGTCATAGCTGGTATGTTAGGGTTTTGGTTTGTTTTGTAGTGGTTATGGTAGTTTTGGTTAATCTTGTGATGTTGTACATTTGTATGATGTTTTTGTTGTAATAGGACATGTCAGGTATTCATTTTATATTGTTAAACTATGTAAAGTTTCTTTTTGGTGTGTTTTCTTTGGGTACAATGGCTTGGCGGCAACTATTAATGACTGATAAACTTTAGTGAGGTTTGTCTTAGCGTGTATTGTTTTGCTATAACAAGATGTTATAATATTTGTTCCCGCAAGGAATAACCTGGTACTAGTAAAACAAAATGTTTTGTATTCCTGTACTTTATTATGCATCCTTTGTACTTTTGTAAGGTTTCTAATAATATAAAAAAAAAAAAAAAAAAAAAAAAGACACCTTCACTAAAACAATATCTTGGCTAAAACAACAAATTGGCTAAAACAATATGGTGGCTAAAACAACTCCTTGGCCAAAAAATTATCTTGGCTAAAACAACACCTTGGCTAAAACAACACCTTGGCTAAAACAATATCTTGGCTAAAGCAACACCTTGGCTAAAACAACACCTTGGCTAAATCAACACCATGGCTAAAAAAATATCAAGGCTAAAACAACATCTTGGCTAAAACAATATCTTGCCTAAAACAACACCTTGGATAAAACAATAACATGGCTAAAACAACACCTTGGCTAAAACAGCACCTTGGCTAAAACAGCACCTTGGCTAAAACAGCACCTTGGCTAAAACAGCACCTTGGCAAAAACAGCACATTGGTTAAACAATATCTTGGTTAAAACAATATCTTGGCTAAAACAACGTCTTGGCTAAAACAATATCTTTGCTAAAACAAGACCTTGGCTAAAACAATATCATGGCTAAAGCAACACCTTGGCTAAAACAACACCTCGGCTAAAACAACAGGTTGGCTAAAACAATATCTTGGCTAAACCAACCCCTTGGCTAAAACAATATCTTGCTTAAACAACACCTTGGCTAAAACAATATCATGGCTAAAACAGCACCTTGACTAAAACAACACCTTGGCTAAAGCAACACTTTGGCTAAAACAATATCTTTGCTAAAACAACACCTTTACTAAAACAATATCATGGCTAAAACAACACCTTGCCTGAATCAATATTTTGGCTAAAATAAGACGCTTGGCTAAAAACAATATCTTGGACAAAAACAACACCATGGCCGAAAACAATTCTTAGCTAAAACACACCTTATCTAAAACAACCCTTTGCTAAAACAAACACCCTGCGTAAAAACCACACCTTGTCTATAACACTATCTTACTAAAACGTCCATCTTCCCTAAAACAATATCTTGGCTAAAACAACACCTTGGCTAAAGCAACACGTTTGGCTAAAACAATTATCTTTGTTAAAACAACACCGTTACTAAAACAATATCATGCGAAAACAACACCTTGCCCTGAATCAATATTTTGCTAGTAAATAACACCTTGGCTAAACCAATATCTTGGTGCAAAAACAACATAGCCGAAACATATCTTGCTAAAACAACACCTTATCTAAAACAACACCTTGGCTAAAACAACACCCTGGCTAAAACAACACCTTGGCTATAACACTATCTTAGCTAAAACGACACCTTCCCGCTAAAACAATTTCTTGGCTAAAACAACACCTTGAAAAAACAAGTGTCAAGGCTAAAACAACACCCTGCTAAAATAAGATCAGGCTAAAACAACACCTTCAATAAAAGAACAACCTTGGCTAAAACAACACTAGGCTAAAAACATATACTTTGCTAAAACAACACCTTTACTAAAACAAATCATGCTAAAACAACACCCTGCCTAAAACAATACCTTGGCTTAAAATGAAACTTCTAAAACAATATCTTGGCAAAAACAACACCTTGGCTAAAACAATATCTTTGCTAAAACAACACCTTATCTAAAACAACACCTTAGCTAAAACAACACCTTGGGTAAAACAACACCTTGGCTATACAATAATCTTGGCTTAAACGACACCTTCCCTAAAACAATATCTTGGCTAAAACAACACCTTGGCTAAAACAATGTCAAGGCTAAAACACCACCTTGGCTAAAACAATATCATGGCTAAAACAACACCTTGGCTAAAACTATATCTTGGCTAAAACAACAGCTTGGCTAAAACAGTATCTTGGCTAAAATAACACCTTGGCTAAAACAATATCTTGGCTAAAACAACACCTTGGCTAAAACAATGTCTTTGCTAAAACAACACCTTGGCTAAAACAATATCTTGGCTAAAACAACACCTTGGCTAATACAACACCTTGGCTAAAACAACACTTTGGCTAAAACAATATTTTGGTTAAAAGAACACCTTGCCTAAAACAATATCTTGGCTAAAACAGCACCTGGCTAAAACAATATCATGGCTAAAACAACACCTTGGCTAAAACAATATCTTGGCTAAAACAACACCTTGGCTAAAACAATATCATGGCTAAAACAACACCTTGGCTAAAACAATGTCATGGCTAAAACAATATCTTTTTTTAAAACAACACCCCTAGCTAAACAATATTTTGGGTTAAAAAAAACACTTGGCTAAAACAATTTATCTTGGCTAAAAAAAAACTTGGGCTAAAGCAATATCTTGGCTTAAAACAACACCTTGGCTAAAAAAAATTTTTCGTGGCTAGAAAAAACACCTAGGCTTAAACAACATCTTGGCTAAAACAACATCTTGGCTAAAACAACATCTTGGCTAAAACAATATCATGGCTAAAACAACACCTTGACTAAAACAATATCTTGGCTAAAAACACCTTGGGTTAAACAATAAACTTTGCTAAAACAACACCTTGGCTAAACAATATATGACTAAACCAACACCTTGCCTAAAACAATATCTTTGGGTAAAAAAAACTTGGCTTAAAACAATATTTGGCTAAAACAAACTTTGGCTAAAACAAATCTTGGACTAAAAAACCTTTGGGTTAAAAAAACACCTTGGCTTAAAAAAAAAACCCTTGGCCCAAAAAAACCTTGGCTAAACAATATCTTGGCTAAAACACCCTTCCTAAAACAATATCTTGGCAAAAACAACACTTGGCTAAAACAAATATCTTTGGCAAAAAAAACACCTTGCTAAACAATCTTTGGGTAAAACAACACCTTCTAAAAAAAACCTTTGCTAAAACAACAATTTGGCCCAAACAACACCTTGGCTATAAACAATATCTTGGCCTTTAAACACACCTTCCCCCAAAACAATATCTTGGCTAAAACAACACCTTGGCTAAAACAGCACCTTGGATAAAAACAATATCTTTGGCTAAAACAAACCCTTGGCCAAAAATATATTGCTAAAAACCCCCTTGGCTAAAAAACCCTTTGGGTAAACAACAATTTGGCTAAAACAATATCTTGGCCAAAAAAAATACCTTGGTTTTAAAACAAATCTGGCTAAAAACAAAAACCTTGGCTAAAACATATCTTGGCTAAAAACAAAAAAAGCTGGCTAAAACAAATCCTTGGCTTAAAATAACCACCTTGGCTAAAACAATATCTTGGCTAAAACAACACCCCTTTGGGTTTAAACAAATTCTTTGCCAAAAACAACACCTTGGCTAAAACAATATCTTGGCTTTAAAAAAACACCTTGGCTAAACAAACCCCTTTGGCTAAACAACACTTTTGGCCCAAACAATATTTGGTAAAAAACACCTTGCCTAAAACAATATCTTGGCTAAAACAACACCTTTGCTAAAACAATATCTTTGGCTAAAACAACACCTTGGCTAACAAAACCCTTTGGTATAAACAACACCTTTGGGTAAAACAATATCTTGGCTAAACAACACCTTGGCTAAAACAATATCTTGGCTAAACAACACCTTGGCTAAAACAATATCTAGGCTAAAACAACACCTTGGCTAAAACATATCATGGCTAAAAAAACACCTTGGTTAAACAAACTTGGCTAAAACACCCTTGGTAAAACAATACTTTGTTAAAAACAACACCTGGTTAAAAACAATTTTTTGGTAAAAAAAAACACCTTTGGGTAAAACAATATCTTTGGGTAAAACAACACCTTACTAAAAAAATAACTTGGCTTTAAAAACAACACCCTTTGGCTAGAAACAATTCATTGCTAAAAAACAACACCTTGGCTAAAACAATATCTTGGCTAAAAAAACACCTTGGCCCAAAACAAAACCTGGCTAAAAAACACCTTGCTAAAACAATATCTGGCTAAAACAACACCCTTTGGGTAAACAATATTCTTGGCTAAAACACCCTTCCCCAAAACAATATCAGGCTAAAACAACACCTTGGCTAAAACAATATCTTGGCTAAAACAACAGCTTGGCTAAAACAATATCTTGGCTAAAATAACAGCTTGCTAAAACAATATCATGGCTAAAACAGTATCATGGCTAAAACAACACCTTGGCTAAAACAATGTCTTGGCTAAAACAACACCTTGGCTAAAACAATATCTTGGTTAAAACGACACCTTCCCTAAAACAATATCTTGGCTAAAACAACACCTTGGCTAGAACAATGTCAATGCTAAAACAACACCTTGGCTAAAACAATATCTTGGCTAAAACAACACCTTGCCTAAAACAACACCATGGCTAAAGAAACACCTTGGCTAAAACAATATCATGGCTAAAACAACACCTTAGCTAAAACAAAATCATGGCTAAAACAACACCTTGGCTAAAACAATATCTTGGCTAAAAAACACCTTGGCTAAAACAATATCTTGGCTAAAACAACACCTTGGCTAAAACAACACCTTGGCTAAAAGAATATCTTGGCTAAAACAACCCTGGCATAAAACAACAACTTGGCTAAAACAATTATTTATGGCTAAAACAACACTTTGACTAAAAACATATCTTGGCAAACACAACACCTGGCTCTAAACAATAACTTTGCTCAAAAAACACTTTGTTAACACAATATCATGGCTAAAAGAACACCTTGGTAAAAGATTTTTTTTTTCTTGTCTATAAACAACACCTTGGCTGTGCAACAATTCATTGCTAAATACACCTTGGCAAAAAAAATATCTTGGCCATAAAAAATATCTTGGCTAAACACCCACCTTGGCTAAAACAACACTTGGCTACAAACACAATTTGGCTAATTAATTTATGCTTGGCCAAAACAATACCTTGGCTTAAACAAAATCTTGGCTAAAACAACACCTTGGCTAAAACAATATCTTTTCTAAAACAACAGCTTGGCTAAAACAGTATCTTGGCTAAAATAACACTGGCTAAAACAAATATCTTGGATAAAACAACACTGGGGTTTAAAACAATGTCTTTGCTAAACAACACCTTGGCTAAACATTACTCTTGCTTAAAACACACCTTGGGCTAATACAACACCTTGGCAAAAACAACACTTTGGCTAAAACAATATTTTGGTTAAAAGAACACCTTGCCTAAAACAATATCTTGGCTAAACCAGCACCTGGCTAAAACAATTCATGGCTTAAAACCACACTTGGCTAAGTAACAATATCAAGGTTTAACAAACCACCATGGCTAAAACAATATCTTGGCTAAACAACACCTTGGCCTATAAAAAATTTCTTGGCTAAACAACACCTTGGCTAAAACACTATCATGGCTAAAACCAACACCTTGACAAAACAATATCATGGACTAAACACCTGGGTTTAAACAATATCTAAGCTAAAACAAACCCTTGGGATCAAACATATCTTTGTTAAAACAACCACCATGGCTAAAACAATATTTTGGGATAAATAAAACATTGGCTAAAACAATATCTTGGCTAAAAACAAAAACTTCCCTAAAAACAATATCTTGGCTAAAAAAAACAATTGGTGCTCGAAACAATGTTCAATGCTAAAACAACACCTTGCTTAAAACAATATCCTTGGATAAAAACAACACCTTGCTAAAACAACACAAGGCTAAAGAAGCAAAAGCCACCATGGCTTAAACAATATCATGGCTAAAACAACACCTTGGCTCAAACAATATCATGGCTAAAACTACACTTACTAAAACAAACTCATGGCTAAATGAAAACACTTGGCCCTAAAACAATATCAGGGTAAAACAACACCTTGCTCTAAAACAATTTCTTGGCTAAAAACACCTAGGCTAAAACAATATCTTGGCTAACACCAATACCTTGACTAAAACAATATATTTGCTTAAACAACACCTTGGCTAAATACAATATCTTGCTAACACCACTTGGTCTAAAAAAACATTGGCCTAACAACAATATCTATGCTAAAAAACACTTGGCTACAACAATATCATCACTAAAAAACCACCCTTGGCTAAACAATATCTTCGCTTTAAACAACACTTTTGCTAAAACAACACCTTTGCTAAAACAAACACCTTGGCTAAAACAATATCTTGGCTAAAAAACACTTGCTAAAAGTATATCGTGGCTAAAACAACACCTTGGCAAAAAAAACACCTTGGCTAAAACATTTCTGGCCATAAAAACAACACCTTGACTCAACAATATCATGGCTTAAAGAACCCCTTGGCTAAAACATATCTTTGGTTAAAAACAACACATGGCTCTAAAAACAATATTCTTGCTAAAACAGCACCTTGGCTAAAGCAATATCTTGGCTAAAACAAACCTTGGCTAAAAACAAGAGTAGTAGTAGTAGTAGTAGTAGTGAGAATGTCGCATGAGAGGGTCATGTCCCTCTCAGATCACACTTCTCATTGAAAAGCTCGTCCAGGTGTTTTTCTGTTACCAACATGCCATGTGTTTGCAGTGTTTGAAAGATGAACATCAAAATGGTTATACAATACCGAAGGTTGTTAGGTAAGTCACATATGCAAAAGTTAGACAACTTTATTCGAATACGTTTTTCGCCTACACAGTAGGCTTCTTCAGTCGAATACAGAAAGTAGGCAGGAAACACTAGAAGATGTGAACGACGATGTAATCATCCATCATCCTTTTAGTGTTAGAAATTTGCGGTAGTCAGTCCTCGGCTGAGAAGTTCATTCATTGGTCAGGGAACTATCTGAAGCTTAGCACAGTGGGAGCTTAAAATACTGTCGGAAGGAGAGGTGCAGAGTTGTAGTAGTAGTGTCGTAGTAGTAGTAGTGAGAATGTAGCGACTGAGAAAGGTCATTTGTCCCTCTCAGATCCAACACTACTCACTTGAAAACCTGTGTCCAATGTGTTTTCTTGTACCAAGATGCCTTGTTATTGGAGTTGTCTGACACCATGAACATCAAAATGGCATACAATACCGACAGGTTGTTTAGGTAAGGGACACATATGAACGTTTAGACAACTTATATTTCCGAAACGTTTCGCCTTACAACATTAGGCTTCTTCCGTCGAATACGAAAGTAGGCAGGAACAGTAGAGATGTGAAGACGATGTAATCAGGTCCATCATTTGTAGTCGTAGAAATTGAGGTTGTCGTCCCTCGGCCTGTGAGAAGTTCAGTTCCATAGTCAGG
>NW_026505809.1:0-15499 GCF_026875155.1 Cherax quadricarinatus
ATGCCCATCCCCACCTCTCCCCGGGGCCCCACTCTGGAACTCCGTGTTCATCAAAAACTGAAAGAAGCCCCTATCACGAGCCTTTTTCCATCCTATGGGAGGGGGCATGGACACGGGGGTCCGTCCCACAGTTACTAAAAACAACAGACATAGTCCCACTCCACAAAGGGGGCAGTAAAGCAACTAGCAAAGAACTACAGACAGATAGCACTAACATCCTCATATCATAAAAAATCTTTGAAAGGGTCCTAAGAAGCAAGTTCACCACCCATCTAGAAACCCATCAGTTACACAACCCAGGGCATACATGGGTTTAGAACAGGTCGCTCCTGTCTGTCTCAACTATTGGATCACTACGACAAGGTCCTAAATGCACTAGAAGACAAAAAGAATGCAGATGTAATATATACAGACTTTGCAAAAGCCTTCGACAAGTGTGACCATGGCGTAATAGCGCCAAATGCGTGCTAAAGGAATAACAGGAAAAATCGGTCAATGGATCTATAATTTCCTCACTAACAGAACACAGAGAGTAGTCGTCAACAGAGTAAAGTCCGAGGCAGCTACGGTGAAAAGCTCTGTTCCACAAGGCACAGTACTCGCTCCCATCTTGTTCCTCATCCTCATATCCGACATAGACAAGGATGTCAGCCACAGCACCGTGTCTTCCTTTGTAGATGACACCCGAATCTGCATGACAGTGTCTTCCATTGCAGACACTGCAAGGCTCCAGGCGGACATCAACCAAATCTTTCAGTGGGCTGCAGAAAACAACATGAAGTTCAACGATGAGAAATTTCAATTACTCAGATATGGTAAACACGAGGAAATCAAATCTTCATCAGAGTACAAAACAAATTCTGGCCACAAAATAGAGCGAAACACCAACGTCAAAGACCTGGGAGTGATCATGTCGGAGGATCTCACCTTCAAGGACATTGTATCAATCGCATCTGCTAGAAAAATGACAGAATGGATAATGAGAACCTTCAAAACTAGGGAGGCCAAGCCCATGATGACACTCTTCAGGTCACTTGTTCTATCTAGGCTGGAATATTGCTGACACACTAACAGCACCTTTCAAGGCAGGTGAAATTGCCGACCTAGAAAATGTACAGAGAACCTTCATGGCCCGCATAATGGAGATAAAACACTCTCAATTACTGGGAGTGCTTAAGGTTCCTAAACCTGTATTCCCTGAACGCAAGCGGGAGAGATACATGATTATATACACCTGGAAAATCCTAGAGGGACTAGTACCGAACTTGCACACGAAAATCACTCACTACGAAAGCAAAAGACTTGGCAGACGATTGCAACATCCCCCCAATGAAAAGCAGGGGTTTTCCATACAATAAGTGTCAGGGGCCCGAGACTGTTCAACTGCCTCCCAGCATACATAAGGGGATTACCAACAGCCCCCCTGTCAGTCTTCAAGTGGCACTGACAAGCACCTAAAGTCGGTTCCTGACCAGCCGGGCTGTGGCTCGTACGTTGGTTTGCGTGCAGCCAGCAGCAACAGCCTGGTTGATCAGGCTCTGATCCACCAGGAGGCCTGGTCACAGACCGGACCGCGGGGGCGTTGATCCCCGGAACTCTCTCCAGGTAAACTCCAGGTAGTATCACTCCCAGGCCCTTCACATTACTTTTTCGCTCTATTGTATGGTTAGAATTTGTTATATACCATGATACAGTTATAATTTCCTCAAGCTTTCCATATCTGAGTAGTTGAAATTTCTCTTCATTGAACTTCATATTGTTCTGAGTGGCCCATTTGAAGATTTGGTTTATGACCGCTTGGAGTCTTGTGGTGTCTTTACATGAGGACACTGTTGTGAGGGAAAAGTTCAATAGATAGGAGTAGCGAGGGAGTATATAGTAACAATAGTTTCATGTAGGTAGTAGGTTGGTAGACAGCAACCACCCAGGGAAGTACTACCGTCCTGCCAGATGACTGTGAAACAAAAACCTGTAACTGTTTTGCATGATGGTAGGATTGCTGGTTTCTTTTTCTGTCTCATAAACACGCTAAGATAACAGGGATATCTTGCTACTCCTACTTACACTTTGGTCACACTTCATAGACACGCACATGCATATATATATATACATACATCTAGGTTTTTCTCCTTTTTCTAAATAGCTCTTGTTCTTTTTTATTTCTTCTATTGTCCATGGGGAAGTGGAAAAGAATCTTTCCTCCGTAAGCCATGCGTGTCGTATGAGGCGACTAAAATGCCGGGAGCAATGGGCTAGTAACCCCTATCTCTGTATTACAATTACTAAAAAAGAGAAGAAAAAAATTTATAAAACTGGGTTGCTTAAATGTTTCGTGGATGTAGTGCGGATGACAAGAAACAGATGATTGCTGATGTTTTTGAATGAAAAGAAGTTGGATTTTCCTTTGGGCCCCAAACGAAACAAAACTGAAGGGGGTAGGAGAGTTTCAGTGGGGGGAAATAAATGGGATTAAATCTGGAGTATCTGAGAGAGTTAGAGCAAAGGAAGGGGTAGCAGTAATGTTAAATGATCAGTTAATGGAAAGGAGAAAAAAGAATATGAATGTGTAAATTCAAGAATTATGTGGATTAAAGTAAAGGTTGGATGCGAGAAGTGGGTATAAAAGCGTGATGCAACCCGGGGAAGAGGGAAAGCAGAGGAGAGAGAGGATTTTGGGAGATGTTAAGTAATTATAGGACCTTTAAACCCAAATGGAGAGAATTGTGGTGGGACTTGAAAAGCTAAAATGGAGAAAAATTTTAGAGAGGGTGTGGTAGGTAATTTGGGGTGCCCGGTGTAAATGATAATTTGGGGCCCTTTTATTGAACTTTGTATAGAAAGGGTTTAGTTATAGGTAATAATTTTAAGAAAAAAGGATAAATAAGTTTCACGATATGATGAGGGCAAAATGACAGTAGTTTGTTGGATTATGTTTTGGGGGGGGTAGAAAAAAGCTGTTGAGTAGACTTCAGAAGAAGTTTATGAGGGGCCACGATATATCAGACACTTTCTAGTTGTAGTCACTGAGAGAAAAAGGTAGGGGGATACAAGGAAAAATAGAAGCATCAGGGAAAGAGAGGTAAAGTTTAAAACTAAAAGGAGGCAGTTAGGGTAAGATATAAAAAAGCTTTTTGGAGGATAGATGGGGGTAATGAGGCATAGGCAATGGGGCGAAGAGGTATGGGGTAGGTTTAAAAAAGTAGTGTTGGTGTTCAGCAAAGTTTGTGGTTACAGGAAAGGGGTGCGGGGGGAAAAGAGCGATTGGGGGAAGATGATGTAAAGAGAGTAGTAAGGGGGAAAAAATTAGTAGAAAGTTTTTACAAAGTAGAAATGATGCAAGGGGGGAAGAGATAAGGAGAAAAAGAGAGAATTTTAAAAGAGTGGTGAAGCAATGTAAAAGAGAGCAAAAGAAGAGTGGGTGAGATGTTATCAACAAATTTTGTTGAAAAAAGAAAAAGTTTTGGATGGATTAAACAAGTTAAGAAAGCTTAGAGAACAAAAGGATTTGTCAGTTAAAAATAGGGGAGGGGGTTATTAAATGGAGAGTTAGAAGGTTTGGGAAAATGGGAAGGAAAATTTTTTAGGGAAATTTTTAAAGTTTATGAAGTAGGGGAAACTGTGTTTGTGTAAGGGGAAGGAGGAAAAACCTCTTGTAGGGGTGAGGAAAACCGTTGTGAGTGTGGGGGAAGTTTGAGGGAGTAGGAAAATGAAAGGGGGTAAGGGGCGGGATTGATGGGGAAAAATAGAAATGTTAAAAACAGGTGGGGGGTATAGTTTTGGAGTGGGTTTTTGCAATTTTTTAATAAATTATGGAAAGGGGGAAAGGGACCTAGGGATTGGCAGAAGCATGCTAGTTCCTTTGATAAAGGCAAAGGGATAAAAGAGAGTGCAAAAAATTTTAGGGGGTAAGTCTGTTGAGTGTTCCTGGGAAAAGTATTAGAGTTATAAATTTAAAAAAATTTAAAGTAAGACGGAGAATAGGATAAGGGTGAAAAAAGGGCTTTAGGAAAGGTAGGGGGTGTGTGGACCCGGGTTTTCAGTGAAACATTAAAATGAACAGTATTTAGATAAGGGTAAAGAGGTCTTTTTTGGCATTTATGGATTTGGGGAAAAAGGGTATGACAGGGGGGATAGGGGGGCAATTGGCAGATGTTGCAAGTGTATGGTGAGGGGGTGGTTTCTGAACGGAAGGGGTTTTTTACGAGGTAGTGAGGCTCAAGTAGTATGTAGGAAAAAAGGGAATTTTTTCCCAGAAAAGTAGGCCTTAGAAAGGATGTGTGATGTCACCCCTGGTGTTTAATATATTATAGATGGGGTTGTAAAAAAGTAAATGCGGGGTCTGGCAAGAGGGTGGATTAAAAGATAAAGAATCACAACAAAATGGAGTTTTCAAGTCTCTTTGCTGATGACACTGTGCTCTTGGGGGATTCTGAAGAGAAGTTGCAGAGATTGGTGGATGAATTTGGTAGGGTGGTGCAAAAGAAGAAAATTAAAGGTGAATACAGGAAAGAGTAAGGTTATGGGGGATAACAAAAAGATTAGGTGATGAAAGATTGAATATCAGATTGGAGGGAGAGAGTATGGAGGAGGTGAACGTTATTCAGATATTTGGGATGGACGTGTCAGCGGATGGGTCTATGAAAGATGAGGTGAATCATAGAATTGATGAGGGAAAAAGAGTGAGTGGTGCACTTAGGAGTCTGTGGAGAAAAAAGGAAACTTTGTCCTTGGAGGCAAAGAGGGGAATGTATGAGAGTATAGTTTTACCAACGCTCTTATATGGGTGTGAAGCGTGGGTGATGAATGTTGCAGCGAGGAAAGGCTGGAGGCAGTGGAGATGTCATGTCTGAGGGCAATGTGTGGTTGTTGAATATAATGAAAAGGGGAATTCGTTAGTTTGGAAGTTAGGGGAGGTGCGGGATTACCAAAACTGTTGTCCAGAGGGCTGAGGAAGGGTTGTTGACGGGTGTTCGGACATGTAGAGAGAAAGGAGCGAAACAGAATGGGCTTCAAGAGTGTATCAAATCTGTAGTGGAAGGAAGGCGGGGTACCGGTCGGCCTAGGAAGGGTTGAGGGAGGGGGGAAAAGGGGGTTTTGTGTGCGAGGGGCTTGGACTTCCAGCAGGCATGCGTGAGCGTGTTTGATAGGAGTGAATGGAGACAAATGGTTTTTAATACTTGACGTGCTGTTGGAGTGTGAGCAAAGTAACATTTATGAAGGGATTCAGGGAAACCGGCAGGCCGGACTTGAGTCCTGGAGATGGGAAGTACAGTGCCTGCACTCTGAAGGAGGGGTGTTAATGTTGCAGTTTAAAAACTGTAGTGTAAAGCACCCTTCTGGCAAGACAGTGATGGAGTGAATGATGGTGAAAGTTTTTCTTTTTCGGGCCACCCTGCCTTGGTGGGAATCGGCCGGTGTGATAATAAAAAAAAAATAATAGTTTCATTGCCGGCTACTTGTTAAGGTAGGGTCAGTCTAGCTCCCGCTATCCCTTCCCCTCCCTCTACCCCCCCCCCCCGAAAGGTGACGTGTGGGGCTCCCGTCATACAGTAATCCTCGCTCACAGCTCCCAACACACTCTTGAAAGGACAAAAGGGGGTCCCCTGCAATCAACGAGTAGGAATTGAAGGAGACGGACTAACTTCTGAAAATCCCAAATTCTGATCCACTTCCCTTTTTGGTAGCAAGTAGCAGGATATAACCCCCATCATTGCGTGGAAAAAACCTGCTTTCCTGTCATCTGGACAGTTTATTGACGCTAAAAAAATTGTAAGAACGAGCCGGGGTTTTGTCATCAACCCCTGGCCCCCCCTCCCCCATTATCGGAAAGGGGCTTACGATTTCAAAAACCCGCAGTGTCCCCAAACCCACGAACCCAAGTTTTTATATATATATATATATATATATAATATATAAAATATAAAAAATTATAATATATATATATATATATTTTTAATAATATTATATATATATTATATTATAATATATAAATATATATATATATATTACGTTAATTCAGATATCATTTATTTTTTTCATTTTCATTTTTTTAAGGTGGGACAATATTTCTTTTTAAGTGTTTTTTATTTTTAAATTTTTCTAAATAAAAAAGTGTTTATGTTTGTCAGTTTTTTTTTCTTTTTCTATTCTTAATTTTCCTGAGGAGGAGCCACCCTTAGTAATACTGCTGAAGTTGTTACAGGGTGAGAAACTTCACACTGTCATGGCAATTTGAGTGTCATCCGCAAAGGAAGAGACGGGCTAGGGCTTACATTTTTGCTAGTCAGTATGGGAGGGGAATGAATGGGGCTAGAAATTTCCTTGTGGAACAGAGTTTTTCGCCGTAGCTCCCTCAGACTTGATTGTTTATATTCTCTTGTGTTCTGTTTGTGGGGAAGTTTAGCTCCATCTCCCAACTTTTCCTTTATTTCTTTATCACCATTTTGACGCTATTACCCATGGTCCACCTTTGAAAAATTTTTGCAAAGTCTGGTGTCGGTTTAATCCCCGGATGGGGGGAAAACCCTGGGCATGTTCCTTAATGGTCCCGAGGCCTGGTGGCAAAGCTCTCATTTCCCCCGCTAAGGGTAGGATTCGTTCCCCGGGCAAGGTTAAAACATTGGGCTGTTTCCTTCATGACCCGAAATCGTAATGACACGATTGCAAAGACGGGCTGGAGTTTTGAGACTTCTGCCCGCGGTTCTCCCCGGGGGGGTTTGGTTTTTTTCCCTTACCGTTATCTCTTTCACCCATCAGAAAAATGGGTCTTTGGGTGTTTAGTCGACTGGTGTGGGTCGCATCCGGGAAAAAAATTGACCAAATTTCCCCCGAAACCTCGGCCAAAATTCACCTTAAAAGCAAATTGGCCTAAGACGGGGGAAATACACGGGGACCTCATCTTCACAACAATTATGGTCTGATACGAAATGTCCCCACACAAAAAATAACCAATCACCTAATCGAGGTTCAGCTCTATGCGGGGACCCCCAGCCCTACAATATGTGATCAGCACGGGGGACCCTTCCCCAAAATTAAATTTTCAATAACAAGAACATAAAGTGGGACCAAGTAAATTAAGTTCTAAATGATATAACCCGGGGAAGATAGCCCTAAGCAACAAACTCCAACTTATCCTTAAACGTTTAAACTCTGTGGCAACTCGATGTATGCCCAAGGAATTTTCCTTTTAAAAAAAAAGGGTAGATGTAAATGAAAGAGAAAGGCGCTCCCTTTGCGGCAAGGAAAAGAAAAAGCGGCTAAAAGAAACCAATAATCTGCACCCGGGGGGGACAGACAGGGTCAGGAAAAGCAAACATAAACTAATCCGGAACTTTCGGAGTCAGAAATGGGGGGAAGAACTAAAACCAAAAGAAATCGAAAAAAACCCAAGAATTCCCAAAAATAAAAGTCGAGAACAACACCGTTTTGGGCCCCCTATTTTAAAAAAGATGGGCCCTACACAGATGACAGCAAGGAAAATTGATAGCTACCAAGTCCCAATATGACTATTTTTTAAAATAACCCGAAACCCAGACTGAGTGACGAAGACAAAATGAATTTTTTTTAGAGAGCCACAGAATTTGGTAAACACAAGCCATTGATGTTATCCTGCCAAATGATTCGAACAGGGATAAATGCCCTGCCCATGCACTCTGTCCCAGGGCCAGACTCACGGAACCCCGTGTTCATCAAGAACTACAAGAAGCTCCTATCACGTGCTTTTAAACTCCTATGGAGGGGGAGCATGGCACTGGGGTGTCCCAATACAAAAAACAACGCATCCCCCCATCAAAAAAGGGGGCAGTAAAGAAATAGAAAAGAATACGACCAATGCGCAACATCTCAATCAAAAAAAATCTCCCCCTCGCCTCTCTCCCCCCCTTTTCCTCGTTTGGAACTAGCCATTCGCCTCTATTTACTTATGGTCTAGGGGGCGGTTTTTCCCAGACCACATAATGCTTGGTGCCCTGTCAGTCCTTCGTGCCGCACTCCTTTCATCTTCAAATAGTCCCTTTTTGGCCTACCTGCCTGCTCAAGCAAATATCCAATGGTTGCAGGGGCTTAAAAGCCATTCAAGCAGGCTTGAAAAGCTTTCCCAAGGGCCGCATGTCTCGTATACTTTCTACAGTGCTGCTGGCATACCGTTTTTTCCTGTAGTGGTTATTTAAGAAAAATTTAAGGCATTGCAGTACAAAACTTTTGAAGGGGGACATCCAGGGGTTCCCTATAAACATAGTAATTTTGTGCAAGAAGTGTTAAGTGCTGCAGATTTGTTGTAACATTGCCCGAGTGGATTTCACGCTTAGGCAATTGTGCTCCATCTTACTACGTGGCTTAAAATGGTGAGGAATGTCTGGCCGCTGGGTGACCTTGAAAAGGGCACTATAAGACCCGCATGCCACTTAAAACCCCATAGGGGTGTGTCTAGTGGGGTGAATGTCCCTTTCCCTCGATTTTCCCTATTCACCGGTATCCCTTAAACTCGTCGCCATTATTACATATGGGATAAGGGGATTTTAGCTGTCCATAAACACGCTCCAAGCCACCATGAAGGCCAAGTTACAGATGCCTTTGTGAACTTTTCACAGTTTTCCGGCCGTACCTTCTTTTGTGAGAACTATTTTATGTAATGAAATTTGTCTGTCATTCCAAGACACGGGCAGATGTGTTAAGTGCTGTGGGTTTGGGAGAAATTTAACAATAGTACTTGTTGGTAACTCTCGAGACGACGTGGGCCCAGTGAAAAACCCTTAAAAATGCACTGCGCCCCGGGGCCACTCACCCATATTGCCTGTGTTAGCGAGGTGTATACCCCTTCCCTTGTCCTTCTCTCTTATTAAAAAGGGGCATTTTCGCGCCCCAAAAAGAAACGATAACTCCCCATCTCAAGCAGCTAAACTAAAAGCACCTTTTGGATGTGAACAAAAGAAAAGTGGTGAAGGCAAATTCGTTTTTTTTGAAAAAGGGGAGTTTAAAAAAAAAAAGGATTTCAAAAGGGGTTGCTGCAAGAAAACGAGACAACAAAACCATTGCGAAGGTTAGGCTTGATTTCCCTCCTAACACTGATTTTGAGGTCAAGTTTAGTTGGGTTTTACGAAGCTTATTAGCAACCCCAGAAAAAACTCTTGGGAAAATTCCTTTGTCATGACGAGGTATTACGTTTTTGTTACAAACGACCCAACATCCATAGAAAAACATTTACCCAAAAATTGCTAACACCAAACTCCAAAACTGCCCCCCCAAATCACTAAATGCTTATTTTTTTATCCAAAATGTCTAAGTACTTGGATCCAAAAATTCCTTTTGTCAGATAAATTTTTGCAAACCCCTCTGGGATTTCCCAAAAAGGCTGATTTTGGCTGAGTGGTTTGGGCCAGGGACCCCACCATCATATATCTACTCTCGTGCAGGGGCTTAACAGGATTAAAAAATGCTTTGTAAAAAACCACCTCACGTAGATGTACAAGTGTCAGCGCTGGGGTCCATTATTTTTAAATGTTTAGAAAAGTCCACTGGTGTGCAGTGTATCCCAAGGCCCTCCTTCTCACCGTGCTATGATATGATCAAGAAACCCCAGACCGTTGGTTAGAAGTATCAATTGTAAGACCCCAGGGTCACAGTGCTCATGCTGACTGCAGAGCGAAAGCTGCCCACATCGCCAGCCGCAGGGCTCCCGCCTCACCCATCACCCCCCCCATGATGAGGCAATGGGCCCTACCAGATACTTCGCTAAATATGACCCTGCCTGAATCAGACAATTTTGGGTTTAGCGAGTCCTCTGGGGTACATCAAAGAGCACAATCAGTCTGTTTCAAATAGTAATGCTCTGGTGTTGGACACCATCTGTCTGGGTGAGTCAGCTGTAGTCAGCCCCGGGGTAGCGTCGGGATTATACTTTCCCGTGAGCTAGTTTTGGGGGTGGTACACAACAGCGCTGCGCAAACAGTACTGGAGAAAAACAATGGTTTGAAAACAACAACTTGGGACCCCGAGGAAAAAAAATTACAGAGGGTTCAAATGAGTACATCACCCACAGACAATATCGGCGCTGATCCCCCAAAGGCCTGGTCAAGACCGGGCCGCGGGGCCATTACCCCCGAAACTCTCTCCAGGTAAACTCTTCCAGGGGGAAACAGAGCACCATTTTGAAAAAGAGTGTGGTGATATGAACAAAAAGATGATTTCAGTGGTGTTTAAAAATTACAAAAAAAAGATGAATCGATAGTGGTGTTTCCACAGTGAAGATGTAAGGGGAGTGAAGACCATCATGATGTCAAATGATGGTGTAATGTATTGATAGAACTGATGGGAGATGCCCGGTTGTTGATAAGGTGTATGTATCACGGGGGATAATGTGAGGGAATGATACATGTGAGATGTGTAGTGTAATAAAACGGAGAGGGGTGCGAGGGGTGTTCACCTTCCACACATTCACAAAGAGCGCAGTGACCTCTGTAAAAAGACCCCAAGAGGGCTCCTAATGGAGCGCATAGGGACCTGGATAAGGTAATATGATGATATTTATATTGATTATGTCGTTTGTTATTTGTAAGTTTTTTTTCATTTTGCTGGAAATTGATACTATCCCTGGGCTTTTTTATGGAACAAACCGTTAAAAATACCATTTTAAGTTGGAATATTTGGTCACTTAAAAAAGATTTCTGACTGCATCAAAGTAACCGCTAATCCATTGACATTGTGTTTACAAAGGGGCAGAGTCCCGAAAAAAACCCCAAACCCCCTAAATTGCCATGTTTGTTGCATATAACCAAATCTACTAATTCTTGTTTTTCTATATATTAAAAAAACACTTCCCCATCAATTCTTGACATAAGAAACAGAGGGGTACGTTCCCGGGGTTAGGATTTATATGGGAACTCGCTTCAACATATTTAACTTGTCCTCCCCCTGTAAGTTTAATTACTGGAGCCCCAAATTGGCTCAGTTAACCCACTCTCATTATTGGTGATTATAATGGAAAAACAAAAAAATTTGGGAAAATTCCGTTGGTAAGAATGGCAAAACAACTGTTGTCCTCTTAAAAAAAGTATGATAATGTGCAAAATTTAGGGCCCCTTAACCCACACATATCTAGGGGTGTCCTTGATCGTCCCGAGCTTCAACTTTTCTTCTGCCAGCTGTGAGTCTTCCTTGTAACAGATTAGGGCTGTCATTTCCCCAAGGGTAACCCCTTTTAGAATTGGTAAAACTTTTTCCCCGGTGGGATATTCAAACGGAAAGTCTTTAAAGTTTCCCCCGATAACTGTGACTTTTTTTTCACATGTGACTGACTGGTTTAATTCCTATGAGTGTACCCTTTTTGTCGAACTTTTAACAATGACTTGTGAGCAGTATTCAGAATTCTTAGAGCCGCCTCTGAAACCCCCCATACTCTAATCCCAAAAGACTTCCAAATAATCAAAGTCTTATAAAAATATACCATTTTTAATGATTTTAAAAAATTCGAACATTGAAAGTATGCTCGCAAATAGGCCAGCCCATAAAACCTGTACCCCCGAAATGCTGAGCCCCTTCCAAACTGCCCTTGCTGCGCCAGAGAGCGTATGACAAAAGCGCGGCAAAAACTGGGAACAATTTTTCAATGGTTTTCAAAGCCACCCCCACTTAGCCCGGGATGGAGGGACATAAATGAATTTGGGTAAAAGAATGGGCCCGATCGCGCACCCTCACCCTTTCATAGGGGGAAAAGTTGTCAGTGTTGGGGGTTTCTACCCCTCTAGCTATGACAGTCTTCCCAGTCCAACAGGGGAAATTTAAAGGACAAAAATAATACAAGGGGGAGACTTGTTTGCTTTATGCTCAGCAAGGCAGATGACTGCAAAAATTCCTTTCACTCCACGTCGCCTGGTGAGGGGTGGTATTACTTACAGCATACTCAGATTCTGTGTCGGGTCCAGGGAATCCTTTTTTGAAATTTATAACATAGTTATGTCATGGGACTCCCTAAAACTGGGCCAATAGCTCATTATTCCCATTCCGAAGCCAATCAACAAAAATCATTTTTGCCCTATCCCTTACTAGCTGCTTGTGTAAAACATTCGAAAGGATGATTCTTAAACGTCTTTTGCCAGAAATTTAAAGGAATTCTTGTCCCTCGGTTTTCATGGCTTCATGCATGGGAAGGGGTTGCATCATTTCATTACCACCTTTTTCACTCTGCACACGACAGCTCAACACTACGTTCCTTGACCTTAAATCCGCTTTTTAGTAGCCAACCCCATGTAATATTAGTGAACTTGCCGGGAAGGATGTTGGAGGATGACTTCTCCGCGGGGTTAAAAGGGTTAACCTGTCAACAGAAAGTGTTTTTGTTTTTCCCGGGACATAGGAATGTAATAAATTTTGAATTGGAACCCAAGGGAGGTGTGCTAAGTCCCATTTTCAACATTTTGTTAATGCCCTTTCTTTTAAAGCCATGCCTGCCAGCCCCCATTATATGGTTATTTGCTGATGACTAATGATTCACACTACCGGATTCTCCCAAAACCCAAAACATTCTTTTCATGTATAGCCTTTTGTCAGGACCTGGGGGTTTAAAAAATCTAGGGGATAAAACAAAGATATCAACAGGCGTCCTCCTCGGCAGAGAGGCACAGTTGTCAGATCCATTTGCATGATGGGGGCTCTTTTGAATATGGAAGCAATACGGACAGGGTTTTTAGGGTTTCCCCTACTTTGACCGTTGAACGAGACTTTGTGCCAATACAAAGAAAGGTGAGAGCACTTAGAGTTGTGGCAGGTTTTTTATCCCCGGTATGGTAAAGTTAAAATTTTGAAAAATGATGTATCTTGCTTATATTAGATCATTGGTTTATTAGCGGGGCCCTACTTCACTCGTGTCTGACTGGAGCTTGGGGGGGCTGGAAAAACTGCAAAACGAAGCAAAGAGGACTCCTAGGATGCCCTCGTACTGCCAAAATTTTAAAAATGCGGAAAAAACTTTAAAATTCCAAACTTAGAGATCGTGTTACTGAAAAAATTCCTTTTGGGGTCAATATTTTTCTTTGGCTAGCCCATTCAAACCCCTGCACAGAAGCCCCCCAAACTTTCCCCAGCACTGGTGAAAATCCTTCCGATGGATCGAAAAAACTGGGAACCGACCCCCACATGAAAAACACATGTCTATATCAAGTTAGACAACAGGACATTCCCCCGTCCATGGGATATTACCCCATTTCAAACTACCCTTCCTCCCTTTACCCCCAAAACCTTCTTAAAACACAACCCAAAACTTCGCTTGAAGCCAAACATAGCCCTTAAAACTGTATTGATAATTAGTCCCAAAAGAACACTCTTTTTACAAATTATTTAGCGGGTTCTTTCACCCTCCCCTGGTGCAGCTGGGAGTCTGTGTTGTCAACAGGTGTGGCTCTCATAAAAAAAATTGGAGCACGCATCAATAACTGGGCCTCTACCTTCAAACGAACTTATCCATACCCTTGCACTCAAATGTGTCCCTGTTTAAGGTTGACACTTTAATTGTACTGATTCTCTGTCTCCATACGCTCTCAACCTTTAAAAAAATAAATTGTGGGATGCTTTGTCAGAAACCAGACAAGATATGGTAAGATTGTGGAAGTGGAGTCAGAGTGCACATGCTGTGGATTCCCTCTCACATTTGGTTTCGTGCATGATAGAACTGTAAATTTAAAACTGTTGCTTTCAAAGAGGGGGGTTTTATTACAAATTTTTGGGTTGCATTTGCAGTTTTAGAACAATAATCGAAAAAAACTTCAAAAAATTTATGACTTTAAAACTTAGGGGGTTGACACAAGTCAGTCCCTTATCATCATTCCATCATGCAGGGGGGCCAATGTCTATGGGTTTCATCCAAAAAAATAAGCAGGACTCTTGGATGTCACTACTGCCCGGCCCCGGTGGGTTACAAGTATTTTTGGGCAGGTTAAATCACCACCACCAGATGTAGACAAACGAAATGTAAACTTTCCCAGATGGACTATTGCCACACTTGCGTCATTATGTACTGGAGTGCGATAAAATTAATAAATTTTAGAAACAAACTCACTCAGAAATGTTCGGAAATGGCAAAGTATTTTATCCACAGGTATATTACAGACCATTCTGGAGAAATCCCCCTGACTTTGCTAGCTGTAAATAAAGCATTACCACAGGGGAAAAAAACCTGGGTAGCCACAGCCACTCAAGAGGGAGAGGTTTTTTAGTGCCAGGAAGGAAAAAAAACTGGCAGGAAATGGCAGAAATCGTACACCAAATCCAGTCTTTCCCTGGAGTGGAACCACAGTCGATGGCCCTCCACTCCAAACCAACAGATACAGATACTAATCCCGGGAAAAAAAAAATCCCCCCCAGTCCCAAACAATCCCAAACCAGTCCGTAACATTCTTTTTTGCAAATATACAGGGTCTAAAGCCAGCAACAAACAACAAAATACCTTTCAATCCGTGGACTGCTTGCAGGGCAAAGGCAATGTTCGCGGCTTTCACTGAGACCCACATAAGATCACTTGGAAAATTTGAAATATGGATCCCAGGTTACAACCTATACAGATGTGACAGAGTGAACAGGGAAAAGGGGGGGGGTTGGCCTGTACATTGCAGAGTCCCTTGTTGCACAGAACTGCTTAATGCCTCAAAAGACGTAGTTGGAATTTTTTGCAGTAAAGGTCGAGAACCAAAACCTAGTCATTGTGGTAGTCTACAAGCCTCCGGGTGCAACATCCCAGCAATTCCAGGAACAGCTGTTAAAAATTTACCACTGTCTGGAAAATCTTCCAGCTCCTGCACCCAACATCTTGCCCTGGGGGATTTCCAAATTAAAGGGACCCAAAATGGAGGAATATAGCAAATAGTATTGTTGCAGTAATAACACCAGGAGGCAGCTCTGATGAAAACCACACTCACACGAGCTTTTAAATCTCTGCACAAATTCAATTTAAACCCCAAATAATAGAGCCTACTAGACTGGAGAATACACTAGACCTCATATTCACTAACAATGATGATCTGATAAGAAATGTCACCATATCAAAAACAATTTTACTCAGATCACAACATAATTGAGGTTCAGACATGTATGCGAGGAGCCCAGACCGACAAATGAGACTAGTCACGAGGGAGCATTCACCAATTCAAATTCAATAACAAAAACATAAAGTGGGACCCAAATAAACCAAGTCCTACCGATATAAGCTGGGGAAAATATACTAAGCAACACAGACCCAAACTTATGCCTAAACAGATTAACTCGGGGGCATCGATGTATGCACAAGGCTTATTCCTCTAAGAAAAAGGAGGAGTAGATGTAAAATAGAAAGAGACAGGCGCTCCCCTTTTCAGGCGACGGAAAAGAATAACAAGCGGCTGAAAGAAAGGGCAATATATCTGAAATGCGCAGGGAGACACTGGTCAGAGAAAAAGCAAGCATCGAACTTAAGCTAAAAGAATCCTTTAGGAGTCAGGAAAACGCGGGAAGAACTAAAAGCTATAAATGAAATCGA
>NW_026505810.1:0-15547 GCF_026875155.1 Cherax quadricarinatus
TTCTACCCAAAAACAGACCTGATGTTTTCCTCAGATTAATACCCCTTTTTATGCAACAGTTCAAGCGATCTGGGATTACAAAGCCAAACCCCCCCCCCCTTCCCGAAAACTTCTATCTACTTGGAAAAATTTTAAAACCCTGAAAGGGTAAAATTCTGCGGCATGTCCCGATTTTTAAATTTAAAACCAGTCTCATAATGGCAAATACATCTAGTTACCTGCACTAGCAATTCTCAACCTCCACTTATTCTACACTCGACTATTTGTGTAATAAATTTTTAAATTTCCCCTCACTCTCTTTCCCCTTTCCTCCCCTTTCTTTTATTCCATAAACTTATACTGTCCTTGTCAATTAGTGCCACTGGCTTTCCAATATCCTCCTATTTTCCCTTTACTAGTTCTCCTGGTCTCGTTTACTCCCCGGGATTTCAAGTTTTTCCCGCCAAAACCCATACCACTAACATTCCAGTTTAAAGACCAACAGCTCCTCCACTGCTTTGGGGCTGCTCCCACCCCCACCTAGATAATGCCCCCACCCTGGCATACAGTCTTTCTCCCAAAAAGAGGCCCCCGTTGTCAATGAATGTTACCGCTTTTTTCCTTACAGTTTTTATCCAGCCAGCAATTACACCAATTGCTCTGGAAAACCCATTCATTTCCAATCCTCCCTTGCAAAATGCCACAATACAGGTTTCCCACCTTTTTCCTAATTATTCTATTCGACCTATACCTCTATCAGGTCCCACTCTACATCTCCAACTTTGTTCCCCCAGCCTGAAAGATAATGGGAATTCCCTCCCTTTACCTCTCAGTTTCATCCAGACGGCAAAATACCCTTCACCCCACCCAGGAAAACACTTTTTGCCCCCCTACCTTATCCTTCAAACAGAAGCCCATCCAGGGCCTAATCTGGCTTCCCCAAACAAAACAATGTTTTTACCTTCCGGGTTTTCGTCCGTAGTGATGCCCCGAGTAGTCGACTCACATTCCCAGTACTTACACCACTTGTAGAATTGTTGACGTTCTCGATGGCTACGTTTGGGGTTTTGGGGATGTCTCACTCACGTCTCCCAAATGCTTCCTTGGTGCCGTTGGGCATTCCCGTAGAACACTCCATTCGTAGGTAGCACCGAGAATGAGTTTTTGGGAAATTTTCCCGGGATCTTTGGTTTTTCTTGTTTCTGCCTCTCCAACCCTTTTTTTTAATCTTTAGCTTGGTTCCATGTTGCCCACCATGACCCCAAATCCCCTCTTTAAACCCGGGGGCTCACAACGGGGGATTAGTACGAATCCTCTTGTTCTCCTCCGTTAATCGCCGTATCTCCAGCTTAGCAACTCTGAGCTCTTCTCTCAGCTGCTGGTAAAGCTGCTCAAGAGAGGGCATCCTGGTTCAGATTCACAGAGAGCACACAAACAGGTCTTCACAGAGCTAAGTACACGTCACCACTGAGCTAAGTACACGTCACCACTGAGCTAAGTACACGTCACCACTGTTGAAGTTGGTCGTGCCCAAGAATTAGGCAAGCGAAGAATTCCCAAGTATTAAGATCCCAAGAAGTTGCAGTGTCTGACAGGTTTGTAGATGTGTACGAATGGTATACAATACCGACAAAATGAGATTAAGACATATGTGCAACATCTGGGTATCTTTATTGTAGATGTTTCGCCATCCAGTGGCTTTATCAATACAAATTCTAGGACATAACTTGAAAACAGTAAAACTATGTACAGAAGATGAGGTAATCAGTCCCTCAACCTAGGAGTAGGTGCGAAGAGCACCATAGTCGTGGAGATTCTGAATTCAGAATCTCCACGACTATGGTGCTCTTCACACCTACTTCTTAGAAGTAGTTCAGGATTGTTTTTTGAAGCAGTTTGTGACAGAACCTACAAGGGGTAATAACCTGCTTGACTTAGTTCTGGCAAACAATGAATCCTTTGTTAATAATTTAGAAGTTTCAGAGGAACTGGGTGCTAGCGACCACAAATCAATTACATTTAGAATTGAATGGAAGTATGATAGTAGGGATAACTCAGTAACAGTCCCAGATTTTCGCTTAGCAGATTACGATGGGCTTAGAGAACACTTATCATCTGTTGACTGGGGTAACGAAAGAGCTACCAATATGACAGTTTTCTGAACACAATACATGCTGCTCAAAGAACATTTATCCCTTATAAAGAAATTAGATCAAACAGAAATACCCAAAATGGATGAATAATAGGCTGAAAATCTACTAGGGCATAAGAAAGGAATTTATAGGGATATCAAAAGAGGCGAGGTCATCTTATGAATCAGTAATTGACATTAAGAGGGACATTAAAAAGGGATAAGAAAACTAAAAGGGCTATGAAATTAAAGTTTCTAGGGATTCTAAAACTAACCCAAAAGTTTTTCCAGGTATATAGAACAAAAGTCAGAGATAAGATAGGTCCCCTTAAAAATAAAATATGGGCATCTTACTGACAAAGAGAATGAAATGTGCTCGATTTTAAATAATTATTTTCTCTCGGTTTTACACAGGGAAAACACTAATAATATTCCGGTAATTAATTTTTAAAAGTGGATCAGAAGAAGATAAATTATGTAACATCACAGTCACTAGTGAAATGGTTTGTGAAGCAGATTTGACCGACTGAAGCAAAAAAAGTCACCGGGTCCCGATGATGTTTTTTCAAGGGTTCTAAAGGAATTCAAAATGGAAGTCTGTAAACCATTAACTAATATTTTTAATTTATCTCTTCAAACAGGTGTAGTGTCTGATATGGGAAGAGGCTAATGTAATTCCTATTTTTAAAACAGGGGACAAGTCGTTACCGTCAAATTACCGCCCAAAACCCCTGACCTAAATTTGTAGGAAAATTAAAAGGTCTTATAGCTAGATATAAAACCTCTCGATAAGCTAGCTTGATTAATGAACTGCATGGTTTCACAAGAGGCCGGTTTGTCTAATAATTATTAACTTTCTTCATAAAGCTTTTGGGGCGTTGCCCACGATAAAAATTTGATTTATTTACTTGTTTTTAGAAAGGGATTTGATGATTTCCCGCCCCAAAGACTGTTAAAGAAAGTACAGCTCATGGCATTGGGGAAGATGCTCCGTGGATCAAAACAGGCTCACAACGGGAAGCAGAAGCGTCCTTAAATGGGGTTAAACCCGAGGGGGGATCGTAAAGGGCTTTCCACAGGGATCAGTTTTGGGGCCCGTTTTTGTTTATAATATATATCAATGATCTTGATAGGTTTTTCTAGTGTATAGGAAATTCCCCGATACACGAAGATAGGTGGGATAATTGATTCAAACGGATGTTAGGGAACTTCAGGAGGATTTAACAAACTCTACTTTTGGGCAGAAAGTGGAAAGCTTTTCAATTACTTAAAATGCAAGGTTTCTGAAGCTCGGGAGTGTCCATAACCCTACCCTTTAAGTTAAAAAATTTAAATTAAAAATGGTATAAAATACCAAAAAAAAGGTTGTTAGAGACCATATGCAAAGTTAGGGATCTTTTTTCGAAACGTTTCGCCTACACAGTAGGCTTTTTCAGTCGAGTACAGAAAGTTGATAGAAGCGAAAACTTGAAACGTGTAATCAGCCCTCCCCCCTAAAAATTTTGAGGTGGGGCAGTCCCTCATCTGGGGAAAAGCATTGTTCCATGGAATGAAAAAAATGGAGTGAAGTGACAGGATGGGGCACTTTTATAGCGCCAAGAGGTAACGTAGGTCAATAGAAAGGGAAGAACTCAGATTTGGGAGGTCAGGTCCCTTCAAAATCCCCCCCGTTTCATAGTAGGGTTGTTGAAGTTGTTTGAGGTCTGTCCAAGTACCCTTGGTTGCATGGTGTTAAACCCCATGTTTGCAGGGCTGGGCAGAGTGGATGGAGGCCATAGTAGACGTCATTAACAAGTCGTGGGGGGGCCCCGGCACTCCAGCAGTTGGAAGAAAGCTACCACGTCCCAAATTTCCAAACCCCAAGGACCCGGGCAGTATGGCCCCATATCGCTGACCAGCTGTTAGCCAAGACTCCCCTAAAGGGGTGGGTTAAAACCGCCCCCTATGGAAATTTGGGACCCTCTCATATCAAAATTTTTGGCTTCCCCAAAGGATGGGTACGAGAGTGCATAACCACCTACTAACCAGATTGCTGACAGAAAAAAAAACCCTAGTATTGTCGTCTCCTCGACCTTAAAAAGGCATTTGAGCTAGCCACCCCCACAGCAATTCTGGCAATACTAGCTGGGAAGGGGAAAAAAGGAGCCCCCTGGCTGGATAGAGTCCTATTGGGGGCGGGCGGGCCCTGTTCACTTTCGGGGGACACTCCCTTTTCCTTTTAAATCCCGGGAAATGGGACGCCACAAGGAGGTGTGTCAGTCCTACCCTGTTTAAATTCCTTATGCGGAACTTGGAGCCCCCCCTTTTATAGTGGTACACAGCTCTCATTTGCTGTGATCTTGCCCCGTAGTGAATGGGAAAGGAAATTTTAGAACGACGGGCCCAAGAGGCTTTGGACCAAATTTACGCAGTTTGCAAGGAAAAGGCCTAAAGATCTCGGCCAAAGAAACCCTTTTAAAATGATGTTCAAGGGCCCAGACCCTGTGAAAGATTGTTTTCAGGATGTAGAATTGAGGGGACAGGCCCCTACCTGTCTTGGGAATCTAAATTGAAAAAGCGACCTTTTCGAAACGGCGATATGCAGGTCACGTCTTATAGACTCAAACCCCAAAGAGACCCATGAGAGGCACCGTGCAGGGCAAAAAAAGATGTACTTCGCTTGTACTATATCAAGCATATGCCGTTTTGACTACAGGCCCCGGGCGTTAGCTCATCTTTTCCCCGCAGAGCAGGAAAGAGTGGATTGGAAACTTATTTGGTCCAAATATTTCCCACGCTCAATCAGCATGGGCGTCGGGTCTGACCCGGAGGGGCCCCTTTTAACCCCCCCAAAAAAGCAAGGCATTCTTGGTTGGCGGTTTTTGGGTGCTTATTTAATTTTTTGATTTACTCTTCAGGGAAGGGTAGGTGGGGTTTACTGGTAATAACTAATATTGGGTTTTTATAAGGCATCGTAGATAATGATAGAGTAGACCTAAGCCCTTTAACTGGGTAGTAATAGGCCGATAAATGTGGGCAAACACTAGGTAATTTAGCTGGAGAACTGGCACCCCTAGCTTGAATGGCGGGGCGCGGTCCAAAGACAGAATAGCGTCCTTCTTACGATAGACTTCGACGGGACAAAGAGTGCCGGAAATCAGGGGCGCCCCCATGTCTTCCCTGAAGGGGGAAATCTGGTGAGACACCTCGATGTACCGTAGAGTTTCCCCCTTCCATCAGCCCGTCGAAAGACGAAATATTCACCTTTTCCGTAGGATCGGGCCCGGGATTGGGAAATTTGGGGGTTGAGTTACTGGGGGCTCGGCGGTCACAGGGAGAGCATGCCCTAAGTACCAGGTCTCAAAACCCGTCAAAAGCTAGCGCTGAGTTCATAGTTATAAGGGGATACTCCCCTCTTGGATATGGAATTTCTGGGGGTGCAGGCAGGGACGCAAAAAGATTAAATATTGAGGAATTTAATGTCCCGGTTGCCGGGGTTTTCAAGGGGAAGTCCAAAGGGGCTAAAGCTAGGCTTGGGGAAGTTGAAGATCGGGATATATGCTGAAACACCAAGTAAGTTAGTCCTTTATACGTGATGCGGGCAAAGGGTTTTTGCTAACAATTTTTTGGGGGAAAATCGTTCTATAACCCCACTTGTGGGCTGAGGTACCACCTCGAGTCGGTGCAAAAGTTTGCCAGGGTAGGCGACCATTTGGAGGCAGTCCAACAAATTTCCACAAAAGTGGTCCTTCGAACCGGATGGGGAATGCGGGTTTAAGTTATCTAGCTAGGGCCCGTTGGGAAACCCAGTTTTACAGAGTTAGGTTAAGCTATCATACTGGGACAGTTAGGTTGCTATCTAGCTGGGCCCACTTTAGGAACCATTTTTAAAAATTTAGGTTTAAAGTTAGCACCCTGGGTAAAATTACTCAAGGCTAGGCCAAGCGATAATCGAAGTTTTATTTGCAGAAATTTTTCGGCAGGCAGGTTTGGTAGAGAAGCTTGTGTTTTTAATTATTTCAGTGATTACAATAATCCGAGTAGGAGACTTGTGTTTTAATTATTAGGGGATTTGCAAGGTAGCACAGTTAGGCTGGCTTTGCAATTTTTAAAAGGGTTTTGTACTAGGACGTTTTAACCTTTATTATTTACAGGGAGTTAAAAGCCAGGTTTAAGTTATAGCACACTAGCTAGGTTAGGATTTACCTTATAAATTTCCAAGCTAAAACAGAGAAAGCTGGGCACAGTTACCCAAGCGTTTACATCCTTATTTATTTATGTTCACAATTTAAAAATTGTTGAATTTCTTGTTTTAACCAAGGTTTTTAATTGTTCGCACTTTTTTGTGATTTTCATCACTTTGATTTTCTGTTAATGTGGGATTGTGAATTTTCCTGGACTAGGTTAAGCCCTGTTTTTTTTGCTGGCATTGTACGTTAATGCTAGTTTTAAGCTTTCACATCGAACACTTTTTTGTTTGGGGATTTGAGAGCAACAGTGTACATTTTTGATTCAGAGTAAGTCAATATAAAAAAGGGAAATTTGTTAAGCTTTTTTGAGAGTTTGAGACCGTTATTCTCACCAAATACCGTTTGTGGCTGTGGGGGGGGGCTAATTAAAATAAAAATTAGCACCGGGAGCTTAACAAAAACCGCAACTAGGGTTGGTGAAGTGCAGTCCCAGCTGTCCCAGTTTAATCAATTAAGGGGTTATGGGACCCTATAAGGGGCCCCCCTGACCCAAAGCATGTAGGAGTGTGTATGGCCCAGGCAAGATCAGGACGTGACTGGGGGAACAGGAGTTGTAAAACCCTTTTGGGAGCAAAGACTGGAGGCCTTGAGAGATATTTTCCTTTATGGACAGGGGGCCTTATACAGGTGAGTCTGACTATACGGCGAAGTAGCACGGACAGACTATGGAACAAAGGGGGCGAGTGAAAGAAGATGGAAATTGCAGGCAGTTAAAAAAGATTTTGAAGGCGGTACAGCGGGGGGGAGCAAATTTTTCAAAAAACAAAACAGCAAACCTTTAAATGTGTTCCCCAGATTGCCCCGTTGAATTACCAACTTTGGGGAAAACCTTAACAGAGTACATTGCTTTCTGGGATCAGTTTAGAGCCCGATAGATGACGAATGTTTTGTCAGATCCCGTAAAGTTGCAGTATTTGCGGTCGCAGCTAAAGGGGTAAAGCTTTAGATCTGGTCCGGCACTACCCGATTAGACATAATTCCCAACAGCCAAAGACCAATTAAAAGACATGTTTGGCAACACGGGGGAGAAAAAGGTAGCTATCTTTATGGTTTTTGGGATCTAGGGGTTTTGCCGACATGACCGCAAAGCTAGAAAATTTCCCGTATTGGGTTAGAGCTTGTCCAATAGTTTCAGAATTTGCATGATGAAATGATTCAAAATGGATCCTTAGCCAGGTATTCAGGGGGAAACTGGCTAGACGACAGTGCGGGAGTTAATTTAAAACATGGGACAAAGGTTCACGATAAAAAATTATTAAAGGGGTTTTTGGGGGATCTCGTATCTCACCTGAGCTAGGTCGGGGGAAAAAATTTCCCTCCAAGGAGAAGTCGGTCGATTTCCCCCCAACATTCGAGAGATGACCTAAACCCCCTCCCACAAAAAGAGGCACGTTTTGCCCAGGGCAAACCCTTACCCACGGGCAAGGGAGGAAGCCACAAAGCGGCCAGTATGAGACGGTGGGTTTTGTGATGAAAACACGCTAGTTCAGGGTGTTCAAGTTTCACCCCCAATAACCAAAGGGTTCAAGGCTAAGAGAGTTAGACTTTTTTTTCAAGTGTTGTGGAGAACTTTTTGCCGGACGTAACCCCATGCCGGGGAGGTGGGGGCTGCCGGAAGGGAAAGCACCACATGAAATGTTCCTAATGATGCCGAAAGCAAAGTTAAGGAGAGAAAAAACGCAAGAAAGGGGGGAAAAGAAAGAAAAGTCAGAAGTAGCGATGAGGTGGTGAGTCGGCACGGAATTTTCTGGTGACATTTTAAAGGCTCGGGGCCCTTGCCCCCATAATGGGGGTGGCGCGAAGGGGAAGAAGTCTAAAACAACCTTTTGTTTTCGACAGTGGGGGGACAGAGATCTTCATAGGGGAGGGTCTAGCAACTGGTTGAAGCGGAGACGTTGGAAAAGGGTTGACATGAAGGGGGAAGGGTTTGGGGGGAAGTCCCACGCAGGTCTTATCCAGTAGTCAATGTGACGGTCGGTTAGGGGGGCATCGAGGGGAAATATCACCCTTTTGATGGGAAAGAGGCTCCCCAAATATCATTACCACTGGGGGACTGGCTGCAGCATTTCAAACGTTTGAGGGATTTGGGTGTGAAGCTAGCAAAACCCAGACTTTCAGACAATGTTAGTAAGTAGGATCTTGGGGGGGGGGATTCCAACGATTCGTTTTTACGAGAAGGGTTATAAGGAAGGTGGGGGGCCGTACAGGACCCCAGGGGGGTACTCGTAGGAGGCAGTCCAGCTCATTCCCTGCACCCCGGGAAAGGAGGGCTCGGGTTTCAGCGATGGGCTGTATGGTGATGCGGATTGGTTGCACGAAGGCCTGTCAGAGGCGCAAGTTGGCATATCCGACGTGAGCGGTCCTAAACTAGGGGCCCTGGATGAGTGGGGTTTAAAAGGTGACCAGCCCCCCCCCGAACAGAAGAGACGTATCGAGATTATTTGAACCATGTGCAGTTCAGGAGGGGACAGTATGGGTGGACTCCCAGGGAAAACCCGGGCCACCCAACGCTGCCCACAAATTTCAAGAGGGCCGTGGTCGTGAATTCTTTGGTGAAACCCTAACCAAGAAGGGTTGGGGGGAAATATGATGTATTTTAAGGGGAACAGCTGGCCCCTTTTCACAAAAGTCCCCCCCCCCCCGGGGCCCCCCCCCCCCCCCCCCCCCCGGGGGGGGCATCACCAAGGAGTCGGTAACCCCCCATCAGGTAGTCTTCAACTGCAGCTCGCAGGCGGCCCCCGAGACCCATGTTGAACGACGGTTTGCCACAGGGCCCTCCCGAGCAAAAATAGCAGACGTGTTGTTGAGATTCAGGCGGGAAAATAGCCTTGCGGCAGACATTAGCAAAGCCTTCCTAGTATTGGGGTTTCAGCCACGGATAGGGGGTACCAAAAGGGCTTGTGGTTGGCTAAAGGGGGGTGCCCAAGCAAAGGGGAGTCCTATAGATTTAAGGGAGTGTTGTTTGGTGCCACTATTTACCATTCCCTTTTAAACTACCATAGACTACCACCTTGGAACTGTAACCCCACTTAAAAAATTACTGAAGACCCCCATTTTATGTAGACAAAATTCAGGGTACCACCCCAGATGAAAAACTGTTGATGACATTACCGAGATCTAATCGGAGATGCTCTCGGCTAACTTTTCCTTTAGGGAAAGGGTGCAAACAATCCAAAAGTTTGCGGGGGATGGGTGGGAAAGTGACTATACTGGTATCAGTGCCCCGAGGTAAACGGGTTGGGATTGGAGTGGGGGAAACAAGGAAGACAGACTTAGGCTAAAGGAAGCCCGATGGGGGAAAGGGAAGCTGACCCGGAGGTCTTTGCTGGCAAATGCGACTGCCTTTGATCCTTTGGGTTTTTTGACACCCTCCCATTTGGGGAGGGGGCTAGTAAAAACCCGGGGGTGAAACCCGGGTTTGGGCGACCCCCTGCGAAACAGTCTGCCCCGGGTGGGGGTTGGGGTTTAAAAAAGACCTAGCGGGAATTTCACGGTTTTACATTCCCCCGGTCATCGGGTCACCGGGCGGGGGTTTATTGACTTGCACGTCTTCTTGATGCCTCCCCCCAGGGCTATGGGGCAGTAGCGTTTTGGTGGCTGGGGGCCCAAATCAATCGGCACCAGTCGTGCGCGGGTGCACCCTGAAAGGGTTCTCGTCCCAAAGCTAGAGCTCCGCGATGTTGCTGGGAGCAAGACTGGGTAAGTACGTAGGGAGGTGTTGAGTAATTGAGGGTGACACACACCTATGTATGGGAAAATCGGAGGTGGCCTTACAGTGGGCCAGAAGACAGGTCTAAGCTCCCCTTGCAGGATGGGTAAAGGAGTCGGGAATTTTAGTCAAAGTTTAACAATTCTGTATGTGCCCACAGATCAAAAACCGCCGACCTGATAAGCCGAGGGGTGCACACAGAAAGTTTAGTAAAGCGACTTTTGGTTCAAAGGCCCCAGATGGTTACCGGGAAGGGATTGCTGGCCCGAGCAGAAAATTTGTGGAGACAATCAAAGGATGTCATTTTGCGGGGGGGAAAACGACACTGAATTTTTGACCCCAGGGCACTCTGGGGGAAAAATTTTAGGGGTACGGAAAAAGGTATTTTGATTCGTGAGGAAGCGCATGACAAGGAAGCCAAGGGCGAAGTTGTCTCTAGTGGGTCCCAGGAATATTTGGGTAAGCAGTACCAAAAGGGGGAGGTTTCCAGGGTGTGGAATACTTGCGACCGGGAGCAGGGATGGCGTCGGCGCGTGTCCAACGGACGACTCAGGGAACAGCAAAAATTTGGGTTACTCATTTGGGGTTGTTTTTCCCAATCATGCGGGGCTAAAAAAGATGCAGGGGAAGAAACAAAACTCTAGCTAGCTATGGGGGCCAAACATCCCCATGTTTTTTTTTGGGAAAGGAGGGATGGGGGACAGAGCATTGAACAAGTGCCCATCAAGGGGGTTACATGGGGGGTTTGGAGATACCTCCCTGGCTACGACAGAATTACTGGGTACTGAAGGGTCGAGCTGCCGTCAAAAGGGGGGCTAAAAAAGGTTGCCCGGGCTGCCGGCGGTACTGGGGGACCCTACCCTACCAGGTCCCCCACCGCTGCCTCAGGAGCGGGTTTAAAAGTGAAGGGCCCTTTTGGGCTGTAGGGAAAAGCTATACTGGGGCACACATTTAAGAACCCAGGAGCGTTTTTAAAGGGGGCCCTCAGAAAGTATATGCTGCCTGTTTTCTTGTGCCACTACTCGAGCGGTGCATTTGGAGTTGGCAGAAGATATGCAACAGAGACTTTCGTGAAGTTGTTCGGAGGTTTTTGCCCGATTCTCGTGCCCGCATTGTTTCTCGGACAATGGCACCGCTTTAGGGCGGCCGATAAAGTTTTCAGGAATCTTAAGGGCAACGGGGAATTTTCGAGAACCCTGAAGAGAAAAAGGGGCGAGTGGAGGTTCATAGCTCCCAGGGCACCCTGGGAAGGGGGATTCTAGAACGCATGGGGGGCACAGTAAAAAAGGGGCATTCGGAAGGGCTTGACGGTAGGAGGGTGAGCTGTGAGAATGAGGACAGGTTGTTAGATAGAGGGAAGAGTTAAAAACAGGCCCTGACCCACGTACAAAATAAATTGAGGCAAAAAGCTCTCACCCCCAATCAATTTTTTTGAAGAAAGGGTTACCCCTTTCCCCCCAAATTTTGATCAGTCTTTCCCAAGGGGTGGCTATTTTGGGGGGAGATGGTCCCCCCATCAATAAGAACTGCACAGGAGTCCAAAAAGATGGTGAACATCTGGACAAAAGGAACCCGGTTTTTCGCAGGGATTTCTTACAAACCCTTTCGGGGGGAAAATTTCTAGGTTCCGACCCGAGGCGAAAAAGATGATGCTAAATGAAGGGGGCCTGGGGCTGGTAGAATCCAGGCCCGAGGGGATACTGGGCCCCTTTTGGGCCCGTAGTGAAACCCCCCCAGACAAGGTGGGGGTTAATGGGTTGAAAGTGAGAGAAACGTTTCGAGACTTAAGACCCATCCAGGGTTTTTGCCTCTCGAGGTCCCCAAAATGGGACCGGGCAGGAAAATCGACCAGAGGTTTAGGAGCGAGCGGGGCGGACGCCCCTCGAATGGGCTCGATCCAGGGGCCCCCTGGGGGGGTGCGGGGAGGCAGACTTTCTGACTTAGGCCCCCTTTGCCGGGGGGAGGATGTGGAAAAATTTGGTCCAAATAGTTTTCCCAGCTCAGATCCAGCATGGGGGTCTGGCCTCTGAGCCGGGCGGCCCCCTTAAAAACCCCCCCAAACAAGCAAGGCTTTGGTTGGCGGTTGTTGGTAAGTTATTTTAAATTTATAATTTACCCTTTAGGGAAAGGGTAGGTAGGTTTTCGGTAATACCTAAATTAGGGTTTTCTAAGGCATTGTAGATAATGATAAGGGAACCTAAGACCTTAACATAGGTAGTAATGGGGCCCATAAATGTAGGCAAACACTAGGATAAGTTAGCTAGGGGAATGGCGCCCCAGTTTAAAGGCCGGGGCCCCAGGGGCCCAAACAGAATAGCTCCTTCTTCGATGACTTTGATGGACAAGACGTGCCCTAAACAGGCGGCGCCCCCCCGTGTCTTCACTCGGACTGGGGAAAAATTTGGGAGAGAAACCTCGATGTACCGAGTGATTCCTCCCTCAGCCCCTAAAGTAAAACGAAAATTCACCTTTTCCCGTGGGTTGGCCCGTGATTAGGGGTTGGGTTTGAGTTTAAATGAGGGGGTCGGCGTATACAGAGAGAGTATGCCCCGTAAGTACCCCGCGTCTCAGAAAACCCTTGAAGCTACGTTGGCTGCATAGTTAACTAGGGGGAAAATACCCTTTGGTATAGGAATTTCTGGGTGCAGGCAGGCGCTAATAACGTTGAATATTGCAGGTTTAATGCTGCCGGTTTTTCACGGGTTTCCAAGGGGAAGTCCAAAGGGGGAAAGCTGGCTTAGGAAATTGAAGACAGGTATATGCTGCAAAACCAATAAGTTAGTCCTTTATACGTGCATGCAGGCGAGGTTTTTTGCAATAACAATCTTTTTTGGGGAAAACTGTTTTATAAGCCACTGTGAGGTGAGGTACCCACCTCAAGCTCGGTTTTAAAAGGTTTTCCAGGGGGGGACTCACTTGGAGGCAGTCCACACAAATTTCCACAGTGGAGGGCGTACAAAATCAGGCGATAAAAAAATAGCTTGGGGCCCCCCTCTGGCCCCAAACGTTTTCTCAGACTGAGGCCCGGCTTCCTTCCCTTTGGTACGGTAAGATAATAAACGCCCGCAAAGTGGCCACGATTTTGCCAGGCAGCAAGGTACCCCACTAAGGGACGGGTATTTACACCATTTCACAAAAATCTCCACTCTCTTCCGGACTACTCCGGATTGTTCGTTTTGTGTGTGGGGGAAGCTGCTCCCTTACAACACTCCTTGAGAAGTTGTGACCTTCCCCGTTGCTGGGACATCCACCACCTCCCTGGCGCCCAGATCCGCCGTATTTGCAATCAGCACCCTTTTCTAAGCTCTGCAGTAAGACACTTCAGCAATCTGCGAGCAAACATGGCATGGGAGAGGGAGGCACATGTGCAGTGTATTTCACGATGGTTCTGTCGACCCCGAAGGAAGAGAGCAGCGCTGGGTGTACCAAATGGTCAACACAAAGGGTGGCGCTCCCTGACCCAATGCACGATCCCTTTAAGCCGAGCTGGTGGCGATTTGCAGGATTGTACTGCCCCACACCGACTCCGACCTGTCTACATGTTGATTCCCCCTCTGCAAACAAAGCCCCCTCCCCTCCCAAACCCCAAAGGGCAAGTTCCCTCACACATCGATCCTGAGCATAAGATAGCCTTAGAAGTTCAGGGTAACAGATCGACATTGAATGGATCCCCAGCCCTGCAGGATCCGGGGAAATGAGGTGGAGTGATGCAGCCAAGGCAGCAACAGACTATCCTTTGTTGGGATTACTGTCCCAATCAGCCTACGACAACCAAGGTGGTGCCAGAGCCAGAAACTTTTGGGGGGGGGTTTAGGTATACCCCCTCTCAACAGTTTTGGGACCCAGCAGCGACTCAGGGGGAACCCCTCCTATAAGAAGCGGCCAGAAAAAAGCAGTGTACCGCCCTCCACGGTTCGTTTGGGGTTTCCCACAGCCAAGATGATGGTAGACAAGGCTGAAGGAGGTGTCCCGTACTGAGCACGTTTTCCGCGGCCCCCAACACACTATCTTCTGGGGTGCGAAATTACTAGACATCCGAGGAACTGGAGTGAATTCCCCGCCCAAGGGGGAACCAGAGTGACTGCGGACACTAGTTACCATGGAGTCAACGAACCAGACAAATGTTACCTGTGATAAAAGACAATCCTCCTCCTCGCTAGTGTCCATAGTTGGAGTACATACGGTTTGTCGTTATGAGATGCACCAGTTGAATGCCCAAAAAGTGCTTGAACAGCATTTGTCCATATTTAAAACCTTTCTCCCTCGGGAGCCAGGGGGGTCATCGCAAGACGAGGGCCCGTGTCAATAAGGCTTGGCGAACATTATCATCAACACTTCACTCCATATTGTTTCATTCCCTGGAACAATGCTCTTCTCCAGACTGAGGGACTGACCACCTCAAAACTTTAAGGGTGATGGACTGATTACATCGTCTTCAAGTATCTTCTGCTTCTATCAACTTTTCTGTACTCGACTGAAGAAGCCTACTGTGTAGGCGAAACGTTTCGAAATAAAGATACCTAACTGTTGCATATGTTCTTACCTAAAACCTGTCGGTATTTTATACCATTTTAAGTTCAATCTGTCAGACACTGCAAACAAGGGTAATCTTGGTACAGACCTACAATCAACTTCAACAACCTCTACTAGTGAGAACGGCTGGATTTGAGAGGGACCTGACCTCCCAGCATCTGAGTTCTTACCTCTTCTATTGACCTACGTCTCACCTCTTCGCGCTATATAAGTGCTCCATCCTGTCACTTCATCTCCATATTGTTTCATTCCATGGAACAATGCTCTTCTCCAGACGAGGGACTGACCACCTCAAAATTTTAAGGGTGATGGACTGATTACATCGTCTTCAAGTATCTTCTGCTTCTATCAACATTTCTGTACTCGGTAAGACACATATGCAACAGTTAGGTATCTTTATTATGAAACGTTTCGCCTACACAGTAGGCTTCTTCAGTCAAGTACAGAAAAGTTGATAGAAGCAGAAGATACTTGAAGACGATGTAATCAGTCCATCACCCTTAAAGTTTTGAGGTGGTCAGTCCCTCAGTCTGGAGAAGAGCATTGTTCCATAGTATGAAACAATATGGAGAAGTTACAGGATGGAGCTTTCATAGCGCCAAGAGGTGAGACGTAGGCCACTAGGAGAGGTAAGAACTCAGATGTTGAAAGGTCAGGTCCCTCTCAAATCCAGCCCCTCTCACTAGTGGAAGTTGTCGAAGTTGACTGCAGGTCTGTACCAAGATACCCTTGTGTTGCAGTGTCTGACAGATTGAAAATTAAAATGGTATAAAAACCGACAGGTTGTTAGGTAAGACACATATGCAACAGTTAGGGATCTTATATGAAACGTTTTTGCCTACACAGTAGGCTTCTTCAGTCAAGTACAGAAAAGTTGATAGAAACAGAAGATACTTGAAGATATGTATCAGTCCATCACCCTTTAAAATTTGAGGTGGTCACCCTATCGGGGGAAGAGCATTGTTT
>NW_026505811.1:0-2500 GCF_026875155.1 Cherax quadricarinatus
ATTAAAATGGTATAAAATACCGACAGGTTGTTAGGTAAGACACATATGCAACAGTTAGGTATCTTTATTATGAAACGTTTCGCCTACACAGTAGGCTTCTTCAGTCAAGTACAGAAAAGTTGATAGAAGCAAAAGATACTTGAAGACGATGTAATCAGTCCATCACCCTTAAAGTTTTGAGGTGGTCAGTCCCTCAGTCTGGAGAAGAGCATTGTTCCATAGTATGAAACAATATGGAGATGAAGTGACAGAATGGAGCTTTTTATAGCGCCAAGAGGTGAGACGTAGGCCACTAGGAGAGGTAAGAACTCAGATGTTGAAAGGTCAGGTCCCTCTCAAATCCAGCCGCTCTCACTAGTGGAAGTTGTTGAAGTTGATTGCAGGTCTGTACCAAGATACCCTTGCGTTGCAGTGTCTGACAGATTGAACATTAAAATGGTATAAAATACCGACAGGTTGTTAGGTAAGACACATATGCAACAGTTAGGTATCTTTATTATGAAACGTTTCGCCTACACAGTAGGCTTCTTCAGTCAAGTACAGAAAAGTTGATAGAAGCAGAAGATACTTGAAGACGATGTAATCAGTCCATCACCCTTAAAGTTTTGAGGTGGTCAGTCCCTCAGTCTGGAGAAGAGCACTGTTCCATAGTATGAAACAATATGGAGATGAAGTGACAGAATGGAGCTTTTTATAGCGCCAAGAGGTGAGACGTAGGCCACTAGGAGAGGTAAGAACTCAGATGTTGAAAGGTCAGGTCCCTCTCAAATCCAGCCGCTCTCACTAGTGGAAGTTGTTGAAGTTGATTGCAGGTCTGTACCAAGATACCCTTGTGTTGCAGTGTCTGACAGATTGAACATTAAAATGGTATAAAATACCGACAGGTTGTTAGGTAAGACACATATGCAACAGTTAGGTATCTTTATTATGAAACGTTTCGCCTACACAGTAGGCTTCTTCAGTCAAGTACAGAAAAGTTGATAGAAGCAGAAGATACTTGAAGACGATGTAATCAGTCCATCACCCTTAAAGTTTTGAGGTGGTCAGTCCCTCAGTCTGGAGAAGAGCATTGTTCCATAGTATGAAACAATATGGAGATGAAGTGACAGAATGGAGCTTTTTATAGCGCCATCACCTCTTGGCGCTATAAAAAGCTCCATTCTGTCACTTCATCTCCATATTGTTTCATACTATGGAACAATGCTCTTCTCCAGACTGAGGGACTGACCACCTCAAAACTTTAAGGGTGATGGACTGATTACATAGTCTTCAAGTATCTTCTGCTTCTATCAACTTTTCTGTACTTGACTGAAGAAGCCTACTGTGTAGGCGAAACGTTTCATAATAAAGATACCTAACTGTTGCATATGTGTCTTACCTAACAACCTGTCGGTATTTTATACCATTTTAATGTTCAATCTGTCAGACACTGCAACACAAGGGTATCTTGGTACAGACCTGCAATCAACTTCAACAACTTCCACTAGTGAGAGCGGCTGGATTTGAGAGGGACCTGACCTTTCAACATCTGAGTTCTTACCTCTCCTAGTGGCCTACGTCTCACCTCTTGGCGCTATAAAAAGCTCCATTCTGTCACTTCATCTCCATATTGTTTCATACTATGGAACAGTGCTCTTCTCCAGACTGAGGGACTGACCACCTCAAAACTTTAAGGGTGATGGACTGATTACATCGTCTTCAAGTATCTTCTGCTTCTATCAACTTTTCTGTACTTGACTGAAGAAGCCTACTGTGTAGGCGAAACGTTTCATAATAAAGATACCTAACTGTTGCATATGTGTCTTACCTAACAAAGTACTGAGGGTGTCGAACCAGGTAAGAACCAGGAATAATGGATTTAAGTTGGATAAATTTAGATTTAGAAAGGACATAGGTAAGTATTGGTTTTCTAACAGAGTTGTAGATGCGTGGAACAGTCTTCCCAGTGGGGTGATAGAGGCTAGGACCTTGGGTAGCTTTAAGAAGAGACTGGACAAATATATGACTGGGAGGGGCTGGGTTTGATTGGTGTCATGGGGTACGGGAGTTATTTCTTGGGTAGCTTTAGGTAGATGTCGTTTTGATAAGGACCTGCCTCGTATGGGCCAGTAGGCCTTCTTTAGTGTTCCTACATTCTTATGTTCTTATGTTCTTATAAGCCTGGTCCAGCAACTCGCTCCTTGAGTTTAACCCTGCCAAATGCAAAGTCGTGAAGGTCGGGGAAGGGCAAAGAAGACCATAGACACAGTATAGTCTAGGTGGCCAAAGACTGCAAACCTCACTCAAGGAAAAGGACCTTGACGTTAATGTAACACCGAGCACATCTCCTGAGGCACACATCAGTCAGATAACTGCTGCAGCATACGGGCGTCTGGCAAACCTAAGGATAGCGTTCCGATACCTCAGTAAGGAATCGTTCAAGACTCTGTACACCATTTACGTCAGGCCCATACTGGAGTATGCAGCACCAGTTTGGAATCCACACCTGGTCAAGCAAGTT
>NW_026505811.1:5000-16227 GCF_026875155.1 Cherax quadricarinatus
AGAAACCACGGCTGAAGGAAATATCACCATACAAGAGGGCATTCATAAACTGTGACAGAACGAGAACAGAATGACTGTAACTGAGGGAAAGGAGACAGAAGCAAAAGGGGCTAGAAAGAGAGACAAGGATAGAGTCAGCAGAGGACAACCAGAGCTAGCCATAGCATCAAGAGCAAACACACAGAACCACCCACAAAACCCCACAGCCAAACACATTACCCTAAATACAAACCACAATCCACACTCACACCAACAGCACCATGCAAGGACCCCCACTCCCACGAATAAGTGGGAGGAGTGGCATGAAAGAATCATGGAAGCACCACCAGACAACATAGCTCTCACAGAAACCAAGCTCACAGTAATAACAGTTGCTATCTTTCCAACTGGATATCAGATCCTGAGGAATGACAGAGAGAACAGAGGGAGGGCAAAGATGTTGGAAGTGGTACTGGGAAACCTCATGTATCAGCACGTTAGGGACACTACCAGAGAGAGAGGAGGAAAAAAAAAACAGCAAGACTAGACTTAGTATGACTAAACCTAATAATTACCTTAAGTAGTGCAGATATAGAGGACATCACATAAAAGGCCCCTTGGAGCTAGTGATCATGTGGTTTTGAGTATCGAATACATAGTAGAGTTACTAGTGGAAAGGAAAGCAGAAAGTGCAGAGTGGAGGAAGCCAAACTACAAGAGAGGGGGGGATAACATAGGCTTGAGGAACTTCCTGCACAAGGTTCAGTGGGACAGAGAACTGGCAGGGAAATCGGTCAATGAGATGATGGAATGTGTGACAACAATATGCAAGACAGCAGAGGAGAGGTTGGTACTCAAGGGCAACAGAAATAATGAGAAGGCCAGAGCAAGCCCATGGTTCACCCAGAGGTGTAGAAAGGTCAAAACCAAATGTCCTAGGGAATGGAAGAAGTATAGAAGGCAAAGGACCCAGGAGAATAAGGAGAGTAGTCAAAGAGCCAGAAATGAATATGCACAGGCAAGGAGGGAGGCCCAACGACAATACAAAAATGACATATCAGCGAAAGCCATGTCTGACCCAAAGCTATTGTACAGTCACATCGGGAGGAAAACAACAATCAAGGAGCACGTGATCAGGCTGCTGAGGTAAGGAGAAGAGATCACAAGAAATGACCGAGATGTATATGAGGAGCTTAACATGAGATTTAAAGAACTAGTGTTCACAGTGGAGACAGAAAGGACTCCTGAAGCATGGAGGGGTAGGGTACACCATTAAGTGCTAGACACAATACATACAACAGAGGAAGAGGTATGGAGGCTGCTAAGAAAACTAGATACCTCAAAGGCGATGGGTACCACTAACAACAATCTTCAACTCATCTATCGAAACAGGGCAGCTCCCTGAGGTATGGAAATGCAAATTTTTATAAAAGGATACAGACCCATATTGGAGTATGCAGCACCAGTTTGGAACCCACACTTGGCGAAGCATGTCAAGAAATTAGAAAAAGTGCAGAGGTTTGGAGCGAGACTAGTCACGGAGTTAAAGGGCATGTTCTATGAGGAGAGGTAAAGTGAAATAGACCTGATGACACTGGAGGACAGGAGGGACAGGATAACGACATACCAAATACTGAGAGGAATCGACAAGGTGGATTAGGACAGGATGTTTCAGAGTTGGGACACACCAACAAGGGGTCACAATTGGAAGTTGAAGACTCAGATGAGTCACAGTCATGTTACGAAGTATTTCTTCTCTCAGAGTGGTCAGGAAGTGGAATAGTCTTGAAAGGAAGGTGGTGGAGGCAGGATCCATACATAGCTTTAACAAGAGGCATGATAAAGCTCATGGAGGAGGGAGGGAATGACCTAGTCTTGACCAGTGAAGAGGTGGGGCCAGGAGCTATGAATCGACCCCTGTAACCAAAATTAGGTGAGTAGATATTACGTGAGTACACACACACACATACACACACACACACACATACACACACACACACACACACACACACACACACACACACACACACACACACACACACACACACACACACTGATACACATACACAGCAGGGCTCAAGAGCATGACTGAACAAGAATGAAAAAAAAGGCTAAATTATTTTTGCTATGCAATGGAGATGTCTGCAGAGAACAGGAAATGTGATTTATGAGCAGCAGCTGCTGAGGCAAGATACAGAGAATGGAGGAGAACAGGAAGTGCTGATGCAGGAAATAGAGTTGAGAAACTAAAGGGGCATAGTAGTGGGAACAGGTATAATAGTTGCCAGTGAGGGGACTGAAGGTAGGGAATGAGTTAAGAAGTCCTTTGCAAAAGTGCTATCAGGCCACTTGGTGGTGCATGAAATAATAAGAGAAACAGCAATGAGATGTTTAATTCTTATCCAGAAATACGAAGTGAAAGAAAATGGAGAGAAGAGAGGAAGAGGTCACTAATTATTCTCAGGCTGCAGGAGGTGGAAGGGAAGTCTTATGATGAAAGATGACTGGGGAAGGAAAAAGAAGTTTGAGATATTATTACAATAATAAGAGAGAAGGACTTGGGGGGGGGGTATACAATGGGAAAAATAAATATCCAGTCACCGACAATGACGACAGAAATGGTATGAAGATCCTGCAGCAGAAATCCCTGCTAAAGGGCTTCAAAAAATACTGCCAGGTGAAGTTCAACAGTGACAGAACAAGAATGGGAGCAACTGAGAGGGTTCATAGATGCCAGAGGTAGGAAGGGGAGACAAAACAGGCATCAACAGGCAGGGAGGATCAGATTTGGGGAACCCACCTAGGTCAACCACCCACAGAACCCGCTACACAGACCCCTCAACCCTTAATACTTGATCGTATCCCAACACAATAACCCAAAACAATCTGCACTTCTCACTCACAGACCCCACCCCCCTTCAGCGCAAATACCACCATTATAGAAACCTATCATAAAGTCCCAGCCTGTCTTCAGTACCCCCACTCACATCAACATCTCCTATCCTGCAGAATACAGTATTGGAAAAGAAGCTGAAGGAATGGTACACCAACAAAGTTGGAATAACAATAAGAGTGAGGAGTGGCATCAACGAATCATGGAGGCATCCCCAGACATAATAGCACTAATGGAAACAAAAGTTTACAAAGATGATAACAAGTGTGATCTTCTTGCCTGGCTATCAGATCCTGAGGAGAGACGAAGAAAGCAGAGGGCAAGGAGGAGCTGCTCTGCTCATCAAAAACCAGTGGAGTTTTGAGAAGATAAGAGGACTGGGCAAAGGGGAAGCAGATGACTACATAGTAGGAACACCTCAGACTGGGAGTCACAAGGTGGAGATAGCAGCGATTTGCAACCTGCCACTGAATATCAAGACAAGAGTATGATGAGACCAAGACAAGAGTATGATGAGAGCAACAGAGACTATGGTGGATACACTAGCTGAGGTGGCCAGAAGGGACCACATGGGCAGAGCAAAGTTACTTGTCAAAGGGGACTTTAATTAATCACAAGGAGATTGACTGGAAAAAACTGGAGCCACATGGGGGACCAAAAACGTGGAGGGCTAAGATGATGGAGGTGATACTAGAAACCTTCATGAACCAACATGTTAGAGATACAACCAGAGAAAGAAAAGAGGATGAACGAGCAAGGCTGGACCCCAAATTCATCTTAAGTGGTTCTAACATAAGGGATATTACATACAAAAGACCACTCTGTGCTAGTGACCACGTGGCCCTGAGTTTCGAACACCTGGTAGAGTTGACAGGGGAGAGTGAAGCAGCACGGGAAGGATGGGAGAAGCCAAACATCAGAACAGGGTATTACACAGGCATGATGCAACTCCTGTATGAGGTGCAATGGGAAAGAGAACTAGAGGGAAAGACAGTAAACGAAATGATGGAACACGTATCCACGAAGAGCAAGGAGGCAGAATAGTCATACCCATGGGCATCAACAACAATGGGAAGACCAGAGTGAGCCCATGGTTTACCCAGATTTGTAGAGAGGCTATGGTCAAGTGTGCTAGAGCATAGAAAACGTATGGAAAGCAAACGACTCAGGAAAACAGTCAGTTGAACCAGAGACAGAAACAAATATGCATGATATGAAGAGTGGCCCAGCTGCAATATGAGAAGGACATAACACTGAAAGTCAAATTTGTCCCACCACCACTCTCAGGTAACGAGAGTGGTGACCACCGGGTAGCGAGAGTGGTGACCACCGGGTAGCAGGATTCTCCACAGTCACTATAGTAACACAGTACGTGCTGTGATACATCTTACTGCTACACCTGTGATATTTTTTTTTACATACTGGTTGGTCAAGTTTGAAGCCTGCCGACTACACGAGGGTCAGAAGTACATCACCAGTCAACCATTCTTTATTCCCTAAACTAAAGAAAAAAGTAAACTGATTGTTTACATACAGAGACATACATCCCTCCAAGTGCATATGCACAGTCGCTCTCAGTGCATATACATCAAGAAATATACACTAGGTAACCATTTTATTAGGTACATTCTTCTAGTACTGAGTAGAGTCCTTTAACCCCAGAAGAGCCTGAGTTCTTGGTAGCATGGGTTCAAGAAGGCAATAGAAACATTACTTACAGATCTTTATCCATGTTGACATAATAGCATCATGCAATTGCTGCAGATTAATGGGTTGCACATTCATGCTGCGGCTACTTCAGTTCCACACCATCTCAAAGATCCATAACAAATTCTGACCGATTACTGTCTGCATGTCGCAGTACAAATCGCGATTCGACAGACAAAGCGACATATTTCCAATCTTCATTTGTCCAGTTTTGGCGACTGTTACCTCAGATTCCTGTGGAAAATGAAGTTACAGTAGGTGCAGGCTCACACCGGGTGCCACAAAGTGGAACCTGGTGTTGTTCTCTTTTGTTGTACCCATCCACTGCCTGGTTCGACACGTTGTGCCTCCATAGATGCTCTTCTGCATACTACTGTTGTAACTCGTGGACATTTGAGTTACTATCGCCTTCCTGTCAGTTTGAACCAGTTTGGTCATTCTCCTCTCAACTATCTCATTAACAAGGCGTTTTCTCCCACGTAACTGTCTCTCACTGGATGATTCTTTGTGTTTTCCTCACCATTTTCTGTAAACTCTACAAACTGTTAAACGTGAAAATCCCAGATCAACAGTTTCTGAGAGACTCAAACCAGTCCGTCTATCTGGCACCAACAATCATTCCATGGTCAGAGTCACGTAATAGGCTGATTAAATATTTGCATTAACGAACAAGTCCACAGCTGTACCTAATAAAAAGGCCACTGAATGAAATATAAGTTATTATTTTATACGCGTCATTCAGAAAAACATTCAGATATGTAAAATTTTTTACACCTGACATAAACAGTGATTTATACAATTATTTCATTGTTTTTTTTTTTTACAATTCTAGAGGAATTATTTTGTATATAATTTTAAAAGAATTTCATAGAAAATAATGCAAGAGGTAAACTTGAAAGAACTGGGTGGAAGGAAGTAGTTAGCGAGGACTGCTGTAGTGGGGACCTGAAGCTGAAGACTTGTGTTGTGTCCACCAGGGAAGGAGGGAGGAAGGGAGAGAGAGAGAGGAGAAGAGAGAGAGAGAGAGAGAGAGATAGGAGAGAGAGAGGAGAGTGAGAGAGAGAAGAGAGAGAGAGAGAGAGAGAGAGAGAGAGAGAGAGAGAGAGAGAGAGAGAGAGAGAGAGAGGCCAGACGAGGTAGAGCGAGAGAGAAGAGAGTGAGAGAGAGAGGAGAGAGAGACAGAGATAGATAGATAGATAGATAGATAGATAGATAGAGAGAGAGAGAGAGAGAGAGAGAGAGAGAGAGAGAGAGAGAGAGAGAGAGAGAGAGAGAGAGAGAGAGAGAGAGAGAGACATTACACTCAAGACGCCGGACACTCATAACACAGAAAAAGAGCGAAATTAAATATTTTGAAACAGTTATTCATGTTTCTGAGGCTAAAACATGAGTGACATGAATCCCAGACAAGTGTGTCTGTCCACTTAAGTGTTAAATATATTCAAGTGAAAAGATTTAACAAGAATACGTCTCTTGCAGACTCTGGGGATAAACAGAAAATGTAAAGTTGTCGAAGCAGGAAAAAAAAGAATGTGTGTATAAAGAAAAAACCAGTTTTCACCCACCAGGCCCAAAAAAACCTGGTTTTTAATATCTTTTAGCTTGTGTATTCGGGGTTTTTTTTCAGAGTGAGCGAGTGTATATAATTACCTATTTGTGAGTACCTGTTTGCGATTATCTGTGAATTACCTATTTGCAATTACCTAGTTGTGATTACATGTTAATAATTACCTATTTTTAATTATCTGTAAATTACCCATTTGTGATTATCTTTAAATTATCTATTTGTAATTACCTATTTCTAATTACTAATTTCTAATTTCCTTTTTCTAATTACCCATTTATAATTACCAATTTGCAGCAACAGGAGCAAAGTTGTGTATGATAGGTCCAGTCTTGAACACTTTTTCATATATTTTATGTTAAAGTTTGCCCTGATTGTAGCACTAAGTGCCTCTCGAGGTTCACTTTGTCCGCAGTTTCCAACGGTGTCTTTGTTATTCCTGGTGGTTGAAGGCATGTTGACATCTTCCTCATCCACTCTTTTGCGTTTTTATGTGATTTTATATACGTGGTTATGTCTCAGTTTTTCCTCCTGTCACTGAAGGTTATAGGAGGAATTGCTAGTGATTGCTAGCGCACTTAGCTACTCACCCACAGGGGAGAGCTACTCACCCACAGGGGAGAGCTACTCACCCACAGGGGAGAGCTACTCAACCACGGGGGTAGAGTCTCTCACCCACGAGGGAGAGCTACTCACCCACGGGGGTAGAGTCTCTCACCCACGAGGGAGAGCTACTCACCCACGGGGGTGAGCTAATCTCCCACGGGAAGGGCTACTCACCCACAGGGGAGAGAGTTACTTACCCACGGGGGAGTGGTGCTCACCCACGGTGGAGTGAACTACTCACCCACGGGGGGGGGGAGAACTTGCCACCCACGTGGGTGACGAGGCTTGAGGCATGTGGGTAGTGGGTGAATTTTGATGGGTCGGAGGTAACTACATCATGACATTTAATTTTGTTTTGTTCACTGTATATCTTTTATTAATTAATTATTAATTTATTGATTTGAACATGATACAGAGAAGTACAAAAGAATACAGTTAAATGCAGCATGCCAAAGCACACAAGTATAATATCTCTTTCCAGATTCATTCCTCACTGTTTACTCAAATATATTTTAATTCACTGATCTTACTGAGCACTTCACGCTGATCTAGATTGTTTTATTGTGGTATATGGTGTTGTATGGTGTTATATGGTGTTACATGGTGTTATATGGTGAGGATATATTACCAAAATCAACTGGTGGGAGCTCCATTGTTGGTGCTAGGGAGGATAGAAGTAAGACAGGGAAACATGCACCAACAGGGAATACAGTCACAGAAACCCAAGGCAAGCGGAAACCAAGCCTGTGCACTTGGTATCTGCTGGCATGGGAAATCTGGAAAAACAGATGGGACGTGCAACTATGACCACCCTAGAAAATGCCATGCCCATATGACAACAGGAAAATGCAAACTCCCTTCCTGTAAGCTTTTTCACCCTGAACTGTGTACCTCTTCAGTACAGGAAAGACTGTGATATAACTTAAATTGCCAGGCATACCTTCTAAAGGGGACAAAAAGATACAAAACATCCAGGCCATGGAAAAACCTGGGTAGCCACAGCCACTCAAGAGGGAGAGGTTTTTTAGTGCCAGGAAGGAAAAAAAAACTGGCAGGAAATGGCAGAAATCGTACACCAAATCCAGTCATTCCTGGAGTGGAACCACAGTCGATGGCCTCCACTCCAAACCAACAGATACAGATACTAATGCCGGAAAAAAAATCCCCCCCCAGTACCAACAATACCACCAGTCCGATAACATTCTTCTTTGCAAATATACAGGGTCTAAAGCCAGCAACAAACAACAAAATACCTTTCATCCGTGGACTGCTTGCAGAGGCAAAGGCAATGTTCGCGGCTTTCACTGAGACCCACATAAAGGATCACTTGGACAACAAAATATGGATCCCAGGTTACAACCTATACAGATGTGACAGAGTGAACAGGCAAAAGGGGGGGTTGGCCTGTACATTGCAGAGTCACTTGTTTGCACAGAACTGCTTAATGCCTCAAATGATGTAGTGGAAGTTTTAGCAGTAAAGGTCGAGAACCAAAACCTAGTCATTGTGGTAGTCTACAAGCCTCCGGATGCAACATCCCAGCAATTCCAGGAACAGCTTGTTAAAAATTGACCACTGTCTGGAAAATCTTCCAGCTCCTGCACCCAACATCTTGCTCCTGGGGGATTTCAACTTAAGGCACCTAAAATGGAGGAATATAGCAAATAATATTGTTGCAGTAATAACACCAGGAGGCAGCTCTGATGAAAACTCACACTCACACGAGCTTTTAAATCTCTTCACAAAATTCAATTTAAACCAGCAAATAATAGAGCCTACTAGACTGGAGAATACACTAGACCTCATCTTCACTAACAATGATGATCTGATAAGAAATGTCACCATATCAAAAACAATATACTCAGAATCACAACATAATTGAGGTTTCAGACATGTATGCGTGGAGCCCAAGACCGACATAATGAGATTAGTCACGAGGGAGCATTCACCAAATTCAACTTCAATAACAAAAACATAAAGTGGGACCAAGTAAACCAAGTCCTAACCGATATAAGCTGGGAAGATATACTAAGCAACACAGACCCCAACGTATGCCTAGAACAGATTAACTTGGTGGCACTCGATGTATGCACAAGGCTTATTCCTCTAAGAAAAAGGAGGAGTAGATGTAAAATAGAAAGAGACAGGCGCTTCCTTTACAGGGGACGGAAAAGAATAACAGAGCGGCTAAAAGAGGTCAATATATCTGAAATGCGTAGGGAGACACTGGTCAGAGAAATAGCAAGCATCGAACTCAAGCTAAAGGAATCTTATAGGAGTCAGGAATCGCGGGAAGAACTAAAAGCCATAAATGAAATCGAAAGAAACCCAAAGTATTTCTTCTCCTATGCCAAATCAAAGTCGAGAACAACATCCAGTATTGGGCCCCTACTTAAACAAGATGGGTCCTACACAGATGACAGCAAGGAAATGAGGTGAGCTATCTCAAGTCCCCAATATGACTCAGTTTTTTAGCAAGCCGCTAACCAGACTGAGAGTCGAAATCAAAACGATTTTTTTTTATGAGAGAGCCACAAAATTTGGTTAACACAAGCCTATCCGATGTTATCCTGACGCCAAATGATTTCGAACAGGCGATAAATGACATACCCATGCACTCTGCCCCAGGGCCAGACTCATGGAACTCCCGTGTTCATCAAGAACTGCAAGAAGCCCCTATCACGAGCCTTTTCCATCCTATGGAGAGGGAGCATGGACACGGGGGTCGTCCCACAGTTACTAAAAACAACAGACATAGCCCCACTCACACAAAGGGGGCAACAGCAAAGCAACAGCAAAGAACTACAGACCGATAGCACTAACATCCCACATCATAAAAATCTTTGAAAGGGTCCTAAGAAGCAAGATCACCACCCATCTGAAACCCATCAGTTTCACAACCCAGGGCAACCATGGGTTTAAACAGGTCGCTCCTTTTGTCTCAATATTTGGATCACTACACCAAGGGCCCCCAAATGCACTAGAAATAAAAGAATGCAGATTTAAAAATATACAGACTTTTTAAAAGCCTTCGACAAGTGTGACCATGGCGTAATAGCGCACAAAATGCGTGCTAAAGGAATAACAGGAAAAGTCGGTCGATGGATCTATAATTTCCTCACTAACAGAACACAGAGAGTATGTCGTCAACAGAGTAAAGTCCGAGGCAGCTACGGTGAAAAGCTCTGTTCCACAAGGCACAGTACTCGCTCCCATCTTGTTCCTCATCCTCATATTCCGACATAGACAAGGATGTCAGCCACAGCACCGTGTCTTCCTTTGCAGATGACACCCGAATCTGCATGACAGTGTCTTCCATTGCAGACACTGCAAGGCTCCAGGCGGACATCAACCGAATCTTTCAGTGGGCTGCAAAAAAACAATATGAAGTTCAACGATGAGAAATTTCAATTACTCAGATATGGTAAACACGAGGAAATTAAATCTTCATCAGAGTACAAAACAAATTCTGGCCACAAAAATAGAGCGAAACACCAACGTCAAAGATCTGGGAGTGATCATGGCGGAGGATCTCACCTTCTAGGACCATAACATTGTATCAATCGCAACTGCTAGAAAAATGACAGGATGGATAATGAGAACCTTCAAAAAACTAGGGAGGCCAAGCCCATTGATACACTCTTCAGGTCACTTGTTTTTATCTAGCTGGAATATTGCTGCACACTAACAGCACCTTTCAAGGCAGGTGAAATTGCTGACCTAGAAAATGTACAGAGAACCTTCACGGCGCGCATAACGGAGATAAAACACCTCAATTACTGGGAGCACTTGAGGTTCCTGAACCTGTATTCCCTGGAACGCAGGCGGGAGAGATACATGATTATATACACCTGGAAAATCCTAGAGGGACTAGTACCGAACTTGCATACGAAAATCACTCACTACGAAAGCAAAAGACTTGGCAGACGATGCAACATCCCCCCAATGAAAAGCAGGGGTGTCACTAGCACGTTAAGAGATCATACAATAAGTGTCAGGGGCCCAAGACTGTTCAACTGCCTCCCAGCATACATAAGGGGGATTACCAACAGACCCCTGGCAGTCTTCAAGCTGGCACTGGACAAGCACCTAAAGTCGGTTCCTGATCTGCCGGGCTGTGGCTCGTACGTTGGTTTGCGTGCAGCCAGCAGCAACAGCCTGGTTGATCAGGCTCTGATCCACCAGGAGGCCTGGTCACAGACCGGGCCGCGGGGGCGTTGACCCCCGGAACTCTCTCCAGGTAAACTCCAGGTAAACCATACAAGGAAGTTATGAGAGATCCATGAGCAACCATACAAGGAAGTTATGAGGGACCTATGAGTAACCATACAAGGAAGTTATGAGGGATCCATGAGCAACCACACAAGGAAGTTATGAGGGACCTATGAGTAACCATACAAGGAAGTTATGAGGGATCCATGAGCAACCATACAAGGAAAGTTTATGAGGGACCTATGAGTTAACCATACAGGGAAGTT
>NW_026505812.1:0-16795 GCF_026875155.1 Cherax quadricarinatus
GGTCTGAGCCCCGGCCCCCCGAGGGGAGGTATGAAATTTCTCACAAATTAAGCAATTTAAAGAAGTTCTGACATTTCTGAATTTATAACCCAAATTACGCAATTACCTTGGGAAAACTTTGCCCCAACATTTTTTTTCTGTTGACCATGAAATTTTATTATTATTATTATTATTATTATATTATTATTATTTTTAAATATTTTAATTGCCCCCCTTCAACATCAACACTCAGGTACCTATTTACTCCCAGGTGAACAAGAAGTTGCGAAGAGACAACCCCCAGGTACCTGCTTACTGTTAAGTGAAACAGATGCAGGCCCCAAGGGAAAAAACCCCAGAAACATACATACTGTAAGGTAAAACAAGGTCCCCGTCCCCGCCCGGATATCGACCCCGGTTTCCCAAAGTTTGTGACCCTGGCGTACTGTATCAGTGCTTTGCGCAGTGCTTGATCGCGGATTTACCCCGAATTTTCCGGCGACTGAGCGCAGTTGAGCGCGAAAATATTGCGAATTTGTCCCCCAAAATAGACAGTGACATCTGTTCCCAAAATTATATATAGAATTGGGAAAAATTTTGGCGGGTTTCAAGGGGGGGGGAGGGGGTAGGGGCAGTGACCCCCTAAAAAAGCCATGAGTTTCATTAAAAAGCTCAAACACACACACATTTAGGGGGAAGGACCCATACATGTTTAAGAAGAGGTATAAATAAAGCTCATGGAGGTGGGAAAGTGCCCCGGGGAGTAGGGCCAGTGAAGGGGCGGGGCCGGGAGCTGGACTCGACGCCTTAAACCAAAAATGGGTTATCCAAACACACACACCAAACCACACACACACACAACACACACACACCACACCCACACACACACACACACACACCACACAACACACACACATAACACACACACAACATAAACACACAAACTCACACAAAAGGCCTTTCAATCGCCCATACCTGGGACAAATGGAAAACAAACACCAAAACCAACACACACAACACACACAAAAACCAACACCACACACCCCACAACACACACCCCACACACACACACCAACAACCACAATACACAAACAACAAGTTTGGAGTTTGGAAACCCCCACCCCTAGCCAAGCAGGAAAAAACTAGAGAAAGTGCAAAGGTTTGCAACAAGACTGCCCCCAGAGCTAAGAGGAAGCCTACGAGGGAGTTAAAGGGGAAACAACCTGACGACACGGAGGACAGGAGAAAAGGGGGGAAGATAACGACATAAAAATACTGAGAGGAATTAAAAGGTGGACAAAGACAGGATTTCCAGAGATTGGACACAGTAACAAGGGGAACAGAGGAAGCTGAAGACACAGATGAAAAGGGATGTTGGGAAAGATTTCTTCAGCCACAGAGTAGTCAAAGGGGAATAGTTGGGAAGCGATGTATGGAGGCAGGCCCCCTACATATTTAAAGCAAGGATGATAAAGCCACGGTCAGGGAGAGGACCTGTAGCGTCATAAGGGGCGGGCCGGGGTGGACTCGCCCCCCAACCTCAATAGGGAGTACACACCACACGACCACACAAAACCACACACACACACACAGACACACAGCCAACACACAAAACACACACACACACAAGAAAGGGGGACTACACAGGAAGGGAAACTACCTGAAGGGGGTTTCGGGGACAGGAACTGCGGGGAAAACCTTAATGAGATGATGGAATATGTAGCAAAAAAAGCAAGGAGGCTGAGGGATTTGTCCCCAAAGGGGTAACGGAGTAATAAAAAAGCCGGGATGGCCCATGGTTTCCCCAAAGGTGCGGGGAGGAAAAAAACCAAGTGTGCGGGGAAGGGAAGAAAATAGAAGGCAAAGGACCCGAAAAAGGAGAACATCGTAGAGCCAGAAATGAATATGCACAGATAAAAGGGAGGCCCAAAAAACAAAATTTAAAAGACATAGCACGAAAACCAAATCTGACCCCCAAACTGTTGACAGCCCATCAGGAGGAAAAAAAACAGTCAAGGACCCGGTAATAGGGGTAAGGAAGGAAGGAGGAGAGACAACAGGAAATGCCCGGGGGAAATTTGTTAGAACTCAAAAAAGTTCAAAAAGTGTTTACAGAGGAACAAAGGGACTCAGAAAGAAAGGAGAGGTGGGGCACACCCCAAGTGCTGGACACAGTGCACACAACCGAGGAAGAATTGAGGAGCTTCTGAGTGAGCTAGATACCTCCAAGGCAAATGGGGCCAGATAACATCTCCCCATGGGTATTGAGAGAAGGGAGCAGAAGGCGCTATGTGTAACCCCTAAACAACAATATTCAATACAATCTAGACGAAACAGGGAGATTGCCTGAGGCATGAAGGACAGCAAATGTAGTCCCAATCTTTAAAAAAAGAGACAGACATGAAGCATTAACTACTAGAACCAGGTCACTGAACATGTATATGTAATGCAAAAACATGGAAAGATTATCAGGAGAAGAGTGGTGGAAACACCTAAAAGGAATGATCTCATCAACAGCAGCCAGCATGGTTTCAGGGACGGAGGAAAATCCCTGTGACACAACAAAACCAACAGGATATCAATGACATGTGACAGCATAAGACAAGAGAGAGAGGGGTGGGTGGATTGCATTTCTTTGACTGCAAGAAGCGTTTGACGGGACAGTTCCACACAAGAGATTTGGTGCAAAAACTGGAGGACCAAAGCAGGGATAACAGGGAAGTGCACTACAATGGATCAGGGAAAACTTGTCAGGAAGACAGCAGCGAGTCATGTACTGCGAGGTTGTCAGAGTGGCACCTGGACCATCCGGGGTCCCGCAGTGTCAGTCCAAGGACCAGAGCTGTTTCTGTATTTGTGAACCGGACAGTGCGGAAGGAAAAGACTCTGAGCTTAGGTTTCGCCTGTTAGCAGATGACGTAGAAGTTGGAGTGAGAAGAAATACACTCGATCGAAGAACAAGCAGAACTACAAAGGGATCTGGGACTAGGCTGCAGAACTGGTCCAGCAATTGGCCCTGGAGTCAATCCCAACAAAGTGGCAAAGTCATGAAGATTGGGGGAAGGGCAAAGAAGGCCGCAGACGGAGTAACAGTCCTAGGGGGTCAGAGACTACAAAACCTCACCAAGGAAAAAGATCTTGGGGTGAGTATAACACCAGGCACATCGCCTGAAGCGCACATCAAACCAAATAACCTGCTGCAGCTTAGGGCGCCTAGCAAACCTCAGAACAGCATTCCCGCATCTTAATAAGGAATCGTTCAGGAACCGCTGTACACCGTATACGTTAGGCCCAATATTGAGTATGAGGAACAGTTTGGAAACACAAATAGAAATAAAGTTATGATAATTGAGTATGTATTTGGTTTGATTATTGAATTGTTAAAATGTGATTAGATGGTTGTAATAAGAGAGAGGTTAAGGGATATAAAAATGTAGTATATGGTGAATGGTGTGTTTGGGGGTAATGTTTTAGTATATTATAATTAATGAGTGGTATTAGTATTGGGGGAATTATTAAGGTGGTGGAAAGTGTTGGTATAAGTTTAAGGGTATATGTTGGTTGATATTTTAGTTATGTGGTTTATATGGGATGGGGTTGGTTGTTTTGTAGGATGAAATGTGTTGGATGGTTGGGTTGTGTTTGGTTGAGTTGTTGGGGTGGAAGGTGAAATGTATGTGAGGGTTGATGTGGGTAGTGGTTGATCTAGAGAGGGTTGTGGTAAGTGTTTGAGTGATGTGGTTGTGGAGGGGAATGGTGAAGGTAGAGTGTAAATTAAAAAGATTAATTAGTGGTTGGTATTAGTGGTGTTGGTATATATAATATATAATTATATATAATATATATATATATAAATATATATGTATATATAAATTTATAGATATATATATAGAAGAGATATATAGATAGATATATATAGATATTTTATATATATATAATATATTAGGGGAGGTAGGGTTGAGTAAAAGGATAATATTATAGGAATAATCTCTAGTCAACTTACACTCATCGGGGCCAGAGATGATCCTCTGCCCTTGCAACCCCTAAAAGGTGAGTACAATTAGGTGAGTACATAACACACACACAGAGCGTGTGTACACTCACTTATTTGGAATTGCAAGGATCGATTCATAGCTCCTGGACCCGCCTCTTCGCTGGTCGCTCTTGATCACGTCCCTCTCTGTGACCATCATCATCCTCTTTAAAGCTATGTAAGGATCCTGCCTCCACTACATCACTCCTCCAGATTGTTCCACTTCCTGACAACTCTATGACTGAAGAAATACTTCCTAACACCCTGTGATTCAACTGGTTGTCTTCAACTTCAGTTTGTCCCCATCTCTCTTGAAACATCCTGTCGCTGACCACCTTGTCCCGATTCCTCTCAGTATTTTATATGTCGGTTATCATATCCCCTATCTCTCCTCCTCCAGTGTCGTCAAGGTCGATTTCCCTTTAACCTCTCCTCGTAGGACATGCCCCCTTAGAGCGAGCGAGTGCGCTAGTCATGTTGTTAAACCTTTGCACTTTCTCTAATTTCTTGATGTGCTTGACCCAGGGTGTGGGTTCCAAAACTGGTGAGGGTACTCTTATAGAGGCTGACGTTCACGGTGTTACAGAGTCCTGAACGACACCTTACTTAGATATCGGAAAGTTATTCTTAGGTTTGGCCAGCGCCCATAAGCTGCCGCTGTATATATGGTGTTGATGTGCGCCTCAGGAGATATGTTTATGGTTTATACTCACCCCCAAGATCCTTTTTCCTTGAGTGAGTAATCACTTAGTTGTGGTTGCAGGGGTTGATTCACAGCTCCTGGCCCCGTCTCTTCATCTTCTTCACTGGTCGCTACTAGGCCATTCTTACCTGCTCCAGAGCTTCATCATACCCTCTTTTTGAAAAGCTATGTAGGATCCTTGTGAGTGTGGTGTACAGGACAACATTCAGATCAGAGTGCAGGCACTTGTACTCCACACCGCCACTAAACCACCACCCATCCCACCAGCCCCAATAACACCACTACCGTAACCACCACTACCACAACCACCAACACTCACCACCACCACCGCCACTACCCCAATTTTTCTACCACAACCACCACTACCACCACCGACTACCACAACCTACCACTACAACAACTACCACCAACCACTACCACACCCACTACCACAACCTCACACTAACACAACAACCACACACAACCACTTACGACAACCACCACCACCACCACCACCACCACCACAACCACCACACTCCCACCACCACCACCACCACCCCACCACCACCACCACCACCACCACCACCACCAACCACCACCACCACACCAATGAAAAGGATATTTCACTTCCAGCGCAATTCAGCAGAAAAAATCATGATGCGATGCAGGATGCAGCTTCCTGGTGTGGTAGTGGTGGTGGTTAGTGGTAGTGGGATGGTAGTGCTGGAGTGGTGATGAAGTAGTGGTGGTAGCGAAGTAGTGGGTGGTGGTATGTGGTGTTATATAATGGCGCGTTTTCTGCAGCAACATCACCAGCACAGACACAATACCAGCAGCAGAACAGCAAACACCAGCAGCAGACAGCAACACCAGCAGCAGACAAGCAATACCAACAGCAGCACAACACACCAGCAGCAGGCAGCAACACCCAGCAGCAGGCAGCAACACCAGCAGCCGCCAGCAAATACCAGCAGCAGACAGCACACCAGCAGCAGGCAGCAACACCAGCAGCAGACAGCAACACCAGCAGCAGACAGCAACACCAGCAGCAGGCAGCAATACCAGCAGCAGACAGCAACACCAGGAGCAGGCAGCAACACCACAGCAGGCAGCAACCCCATGCAGCAGACAAGCAACACCAGCAAGCAAGGCAGCGAACACCAGCAGCAGACAGCAACACAAGCAGCAGACAGCAACACCAGCAGCAGGCAGCAACACCAGCAGCAGACACCAACACCAGCAGCAGACAGCAACACCAGCAGCAGGCAGCAACACCAGCAGCAGACAGCAAACACCAGCTCAGCAGGCAGCAACACCAGCAGCAACATCAAACACCAGCAGCAAGGCAGACACACACCAGCAGCAGACAGCAACAAACCCAGCAACAGCAACACCTAGCAGCAGTCAGCAATACCAGCAGCTAGCAGCAACACCAGGAGCCTGCAGCAGCAACAACCAGCAGCAGGCAGCAACACCGGAGCAGCAGACGCACACAGCAGCCACAGGCAGCAATCACCAGCAGCATCACCAGCAACACCAGCAGCAGGGCAGCAACCACCAGCAGCAGGCAGCACAACCATCAGCAGGCACAACACAGCAGCAAGACAAGCAACACCAGCGAGCAGACAGCAACACCATCAGCATACATCAACAACACCAGCACAGGCAGCAACACCAGCAGCAACAGCAACACCAGCAGCAGGCAAGCAACACCAGCAGCAGCAGCAACACCAGCAGCAGACAGCAACACCAGCCAGCAGGAGCAATACCACAGCAGACAGCAACACACAGCAGCAGGCAGCAACACCAGCAGCAGACAAGCCAACACCAGCAGCAGGGGCAGCAACACCAGCAGCAATGCAGCAATACCAGCAGCAGCAGCAACACCTGTAGCAGGCAGCAATGCAAGCACAGGCCAGCAACACCATCAGCAGGCAGCAATGCTATGCAAGCAGGCAGCAACACCAGCAGCAGCAAGCAACACCAGCAGCAGGCAGCAATCCCATCAGCAGGCAGGCAACACTAGCAGCATCAGGCAACACCATCCAGCAGGCACAATAACCAGCAGCAGCAGCAATACAAGCAGCCAGCAGCAACACCAGCATCCAGACAGCAACACCAGCACAGGCAGAAACACCAGCAGCAGGCAGCATTCCAGCAGCAGTCAGCAATAATAGAAGCCGGCAGCAACAACACCATCAGCAGACAGCAACACCACATCAGGCAGAATAACCAGCAGCATGCAGCAACACCAGCACAGGCGGCCAATACCAGCAGCAGACAGCAACACCTGTAGCAGGCAGCAAATACCATCACAGGCAGCAACACCAGCACAGGCCAGCAACACCAGCCGCATGCAGCAATACCAAAAGCAGGTAGCAACACCAGGGAGCAGGGCACAACACCAGCAGCATGGCAGCAACACAGCAGCAGGCAGCAACACCAGACAGCAGACAGCAACAAACAGCAGCAAGGCAGCAATACCAGCAGCAGGCAGAAAACACCACAGGCAGGCGGCAACACCCCAGCAGGCAGCAATACCAGCAGCAGGCAGCAAACACCAGCAGCAGGCAGCAACACCAGCAGAGGCAGACAATACCAACAGCAGCAGCAAGATCCAGCAGCAGACAGCAACAACCAGCAGTCAGGCAGAAACACCAAGCAGCAGGCAGCAATGCCAGCAGCAGGCAGTCAATATAGAAGCAGGCGCTGCAAACACCATCATCAACAGAACACCAGCAGCAGGCAGACAATACCCAGCAAGCATGCAGCAACACCAGCTGCATGCGCAATATACCATCAGCAGACAGCATCACCTTAGCAGGCACAATACCAGCAGCAGGCAGCAACACCAGCAGCAGTCAGCAACACCAGCAGGCAGGCAGCAATACCAACACAGGTAGCAACACCAGAGCAAGGCAGCAACACCAAGCAGCAGGCAGCAACACCAGCAGCCAGGCAGCAACAACCAGCAGCAGACAGCAACACCAGCAGCAGGCAGCAACACCAGCAGCAGGCCAGCAACACCAGCCGCAGGCGGCAACACCAGCAGCAGACAGCAACACCAGCACCGCAGCAATACCAGCAGCAGGCAGCAACACCACAGCAGCAGACAGCAACACCACAGCAGGGCAGCAATACCAGCAGCAGGCAGCAACACCATACAGAGGCGTCAACACCACAGCAGGCAGCAAAACATCAAGCAGGCAAGCAACACCAGCAGCAGGCAGCAACACCAGCAGCAGGCAGCAACACCTGTAGCATGCGCAATGCCCTAGCATCAGGCAGCACACCTTCAGCAGGCAGCAATGCTAGCAGCAGGCAGCAGCAACACCAGCAGCAGGCAGCAAACACCAGCAGCAGGCAGCAATAACCAGCAGCAGGCAGCAACACTAGCACAGTCAGCAAACACCAGCAGCAGCAGCAATACCAGCAGCAGGCAGCAATACTAGCAGCAGCAGCAACACAGCAGCAGACACACACCAGCATCAGGCAGAAACACCAGCATCAGGCAGCAATGGCAGCAGCAGGCAAAAAAGCCAAAAAAAAAAATAAACAAAAACCCAGCAGCAGACAGCAACACCAGCACAGGCAGCAACACCAGCATCAGGCAAGCAACACCACAGCAGACAGCAAACACCAGCAGCCGGCATAAAAACAATACAGCATCAGACAGCAACACCAGCAGCAGGCAGCAACCCAGGCAGCAGACAGCAACAGCAGCAGCAGGGCAGCAACACCACAGCGGCAGCAATACCAGCAGCACAGGCAGCAAACACCTGTAGCAGGCAGCAATGCTAGCAACATGCAGCAACACCTCAGCATGCAGCAATGCTAGCAGCAGTCAGCAACACATGCAGCAAGGGCAAGCAACACCAGCAGCAGCAGCAATACCAGCAGCAGGCAGCAAAAACTAGCACAGTCAGCAACACCATCAGCAGGCAGCATTACCACAGCAGTCAGCCAATACTAGCAGCAGGCCAGCCGCACCAGCAGCAGACATCAACACCAGCACAGGCAGAAACACCAGCAGCAGTCAGCAATGCCACAGCAGGCAGCAATAATAGAAGCATGCAGCAACACCAGCAGCAGACAGCAACACCAGGCAGGCCCAAAACAAAGCAGCAAATACCAGCAGCAGGCAGCAACACCAGCGCCGCAGCACACCAGCAGCAGACAGCAACAAACCAGCAGCAGGCAGCAAAACCAGCAGCATGCAGCAACACCAGGCAGCAGGCAGCAATACCAACAGCAGGTAGCAACACCAGGAGCAAGGCAGCAACACCAAGCAACAAGGCAGCAACACCATCAGCAGTGCATCCACACAGCAGCAGACAGCACACCAGCAGCAGGAAGCAAATACCACCCTCCGCAGGCACAAACACCAGCAGCAGGCGGCAACACCACAGCAGACTAGCAACACCAGCAGCAGCAGCAAATACCAGCAGCAGCAGCAAACCCCAGCAAGCAGACAGCAAGAACACCAGCAGCAGGCAGCAATACCAGCAGCAGGCAGCAACACCAGCAGCAGCGGCAACACCACAGCAGGCAGCAATACCAGCAGCAGGACAGCAACACCATGTATGGCACAGGCAGCAAACACCAGCAGCAGGCAGCAACACCTGTAGCAGTGACGGTCAGCAAAGCTAGCATTCAGGCGCAACACCAGCAGCAGGCACAATAGGCTATGCAGCAGGAACCAACAGCAACACCAGGCAGCAGGCAGCAACACCCACAGGCAGTCAAACCAGCACAGCAAGCAACAACTAGCAGCAGTCATCACACCACAGCCAGCAAGCAATACCAGCAGCAGGCAGCAATACACTAGCAGCAGGCAGCAACACCAGCAGCAGACAGCAACACCATGCAGCAAGCAGAAACACCAGCAGCAGGCAGCAATGTGCCATCATCATGCAGCAACACCAGCAGCAGACAGCAAACACCACCAGCAGCAGGCAGCAACAACAGCAGCAGGCAGCAACACCAGCAGCAACAGCAACACCATCAGCAGGCAGCAATACCAGCCAATCAGACAGCATAACACCAGCATCAGTGCAGCCACACCATCAAGCAGAACAGCAACACCATCAAGCAGCAGCAACACCAGCAGCAGGCAGCAATACCAGCGCAGGCAGCAACACATGTAGCAAGGTCAGCAATGCTAGCATCAGGCATCAACACCAGCAGCAGGCAGCAATGCTTAGCAGCAGGCAGCAACAACCAGCAGCAAGCAGCAACACCAGCAGCAGGCAGCAATACCAGCAGCAGGCAGCAAACACTACAGCATCAGCAACAACCACAAGCAGGCAGCAATACCAGCAGGCAGGCAGCATACTAGCAGCAAGGCAGCAACACCAGCAGCAACAGCAAACACAACCAGCATCAGTAGACAGAAACACACAGCAGCAGCATGCCAGCAGCAGGCAGCAATAATAGAAGCAGGCAGCAACACCAGCAGCAGACAGCAAACACCAGCATCAAGGCATCAATACCAGCAGCAGGCAGAAACACCAGCAGCATGCGGCAATACCAGCAGCAGACAGCAACACCAGTACAGGCAGCAATACCACAGCAGGCGCAACACCAGCAAGCGGCAGCAAACCACCAGCAGCAGGCATCAATACCAACAGCAGGTAGCAACACCAGGACAGGCAGCAACAACCAGCAGCAGGCAGCAAACACCCAGCAGCAGGCAGCACACCATGCAGCATACAGCAACAACCATTCAGCAGGCACAATACAGCAGCAAGTCAGCAACACCATCAGCAGGCGGCAACACCAGCGAGCAGCAGCAATACCAGCAGCAGGCAGCAACATCCAGCAAGCAGGCAGCAACACCAGCAGCAGGCTCAACACCTGTAGCAGCAGCAATTGCATAGCATCAGGCAAGCAACACAGCAGCAGGCAGTAATGCTAGCAGCCAGTCAGTAAAAACAACACTCAGCAGCAGGCCAGCAACCACACCAGCAGCAAGGCAGCATACAGCAGCAGGCAGCAACACTAGCAGCAGTCACAACACCAGCAGCAGGCAGCAATACCATCAGCAAATCAGCAATACCAGCAGCAGCAGCAACTACTAGCAGCAGTCAGCAAACACCAGCAGCAGACAGCAACACCACAAGCAAATCAGCCAGAAACACCAGCAGCAGCAGCAATGCCAGCAGCAGGCATCACAACCACAACATACAGCAACACCACAGCAGGCAGCAATACCAGCACAGGCAGCAAACACCAGCAGCATGCGGGGCAAAACCAGACACAACAGCAACACCTGTAAGCAGCTGCAATACCATCATCAGTCATCAACACCATCAGCCGGCACAACCACCAGAGCATCAGCAATAACCAACAGCAGGCAGCAACACCAGGAGCATCAGCAAACACCAGCAGCAGGCAGCAACACCAGCATCAGGCAGCACACCAGCAGCATGCAGCAATACAAGCACAGTCATCAACACCTGTACAGGCAGCATACACCAGAAGCAGGGAGCAATACCAGCAGCAGCGAGTAATGCAAGCAGCAGGCAGCAATCACCAGCAGCAGGCAGCAACACCAGGCAGCAGGCAGCAACACCAGCTGCAGGCAGCAATACCAACAGCAGTTAGCAACAACCAGGACTAGGCATCAACACCAGCAGCAGGCCAGCCACACCCAGCACATGCAGCAACACCATTCAGCAGGCAGCAACACCAGCAGCAGGCAGCAATACCAGCAGCAGTCCAGCACACCTGTAGCAGGCAGCAACACCAGAAGCAGGCAGCACTACCAGCAGCAGACAGCAACACCAGCAGCAGCAGCAATACCAGCAAAGCAGCAGCACACCAGCATCAAGGCAGCAAACCAGCATGCAGGCAGCAATACCAGCATCAACACTAGGCAGCAGGCAAAGCGATGACCCCATTCCTCAACAAACACCCCTTCCCCCACAATCACCCCTCACCATTCACCCCTCACCATACAATCACCCCCTCACCATACAATCACCCCTCACCAACAATCACCCTTCACCATAACAATCACCCCTCACCATACAAACACCCCTCACCATAACAATCACCCTCACACGAACAATCACCCCTCACATACAAATCACCCCTCCCATACCAATCAACACCCCCTCACCATAACAGTCACCCCTCACCATCAATCAGCCCTCACCATACAATCACCCCTCACCATACCAATCCCCCTCACCATAACAATCACCCATCACCATACTATCACACCCCTCACCATAACAATCACCCCTCCACCATACAATCAACACCTCACCATACAATCACCCTCACCCATACACCACACATCTTCCATACAATCAATCACCCCTCCACCATACAATCACCCACACCATACCAATCACGCCTTCACCATACAGTCACCCCTCACCATACAGTCACCCCACAACCATATCACAATCACCCTTCACCATACAATCACCTCCTCACCATACCAATCACCCTTCACCAAACAATCACCCTCACAATCCATCCCCATCACCATACAATCAACCCTTCACAATACAGTCACCCCTCACCATACAATCACCCTCACCATACGAAAAATCAACCCCTCAACCAACAATCACCCCTCACCATACAGATCACCCCTCACCGTACCATCACCCTGCAACCATACAATCCCCCCACACCATCCAATCACACCCCTCACCAAAAACATTTCCCCCTCCCCATACAATCAGCAGCCCTCCACCATACAATCACCCCACACCATACAATCACCCCTCCACCCATACAATCACCCCACACCATACAATCACCCTTCACATACAAACACACCCTCACCATACAATCCCCTCACCATTACAATCACGCCTTCACCATGCATTCACCGCCCACCATACAATTCACCCTCACCATAACAATCCACCCCCTCACCATACAATCACCCATCACCATACAATCACCCTTCACCATACAATCACCCCTCACCATCCAATCAGCCCTCACTATACAATCACCCCTCACCATAACAATCACCCCACACCATACAATCAAAACCAACCCTTCACCATAACAATCACCCCTCAACATACAATCACCCTCACCATACAAACACCCTTCACCATACCCTCACCCTTCACAAACAATCACCCCTCACCATACAATCACCCTTCACCATATCAGTCCACCCCTCACCATACAATCACCCTCACAAACAATCACACCCTTCACCATACAATCACCCCTTCACCATACAATCACCCCTCACCCCTCACCATACAATCACCCTTCACCATACAGTCACCCCTCACCATACCAATCACCCCTCACCATACAATCACCCTTCACATACAAATCACCCTCACCATACAATCCACTCCCTCACCATACAAACACCCTTACACCATACAATCCCCCTCACCATACAAACACCCCTCACCATTACAATCACCCCTCACCATACAATCACCCCCTCACCCTAAAATCACCCCTCACCATACAACACCCTTCACCATACAATCACACCCTCACCCATACAATCACACCCTTCACCATACAATCACCCTCTCACCGTAACAATCACCCCTCACCATACAATCACCCCTCAACCATACAATCCGCCCTCACCATATCAATCACCCCTCACCATACAATCACCCCTCAACCATACAATCACCCTTAACCCATACAATCACACCCTCAACATACAATCACCCCTCACCTTAATACAATCGCCCCTCACCATACAATCGCCCTCACCATACAATCACCCCTCACCATACAATCAACCCTCACCATACAATCACCCCTCACCATGCAATCGACACCCTCACCATACAATCACCCTTCTCCCAGTCATCCTAGAGGGATAGTACCAAACTTGCACATGAAAATCACTCACTATGAAAGCAAAAACTGGGCAGGGATATGCAACATTACCCCGATGAAAAGCATAGGCGCCACTAGTACACTGAGACAACAACAGTAAGTGTCCGGGTACCAAGACTGTTTCAACTGCCATCCAACATAACATCAGGGGGATTACTAATAGACCCCTAGCTGTCATCAAGAAGGAACTGACAGGCCCTAAAGTGAGTACGTGATCTGCCGGGCTGTGATTCGTACAACAGTTAATGTGGCGGCCACAGTAACAGGTCCCTTGTTGATCAGGGCCTCCCCCACAATCACCTCTGCACAATCACCCCTCCTAGAACACCCCTCCTCCAGCACCATCTACACACAAATATTCTAGCCCCACAGTCCACCCCCTCCCCAACAATCACCCCCACACAATACCCCTCCCCCACAACCACACCTCTCCCAAAAGTCAACCCCTCCCACCGCAATCACCCTTCCTTCCCACAGTCCACCCCCATTCTTTCTCATTCTTATATACAATGACTTCAACTTTCACAATCAGCCCTACCCAAAAATTACCCCTCCTCTTCTCTACAATCACCCTTCATCCTCCCCACAATCACCCCAACATTCCACAATCAACCCCTCCCCCACAATCACTCCCCACAATCACGTCCCACAATCACCTCCCACAGCCACCCCAACTTTGCCCCCACAAGCACCCCTCATCACATTCACCCCTCCCTACAAACCAATCACCCCTCTCTCTCACACAATCACCCTCCTCCAAACAACACTTCCTCTCCCCCCCACAGTCACCAGGGATAATGTAACAATCTTGTTCAGTTCTGTGATTCCGCCACAACAATTACCCTTCCAGGGCTCTGATCCAATAGAGTGGGTCGTGCAGCGCCGTGGGGATCGGGGGTGGCAGGTGGGCAGGTCTGATCCAGGAAAGGAAGGTGAGCTCCAGTTCCCTTGAATATTGTGAAAGTTTGAGACGAGCAGTTTGTGACCAAACTCACCTTACGTCCACCCTCACCCACCTTCCACCCACCCTCACCACCCACACCCTCTCTGACCCACCCAGAAACAAGAAGCAGGATACTGTGGTGCACAGAAGTATAGTTCACACTGACCCACCCCCTGATCCAACCCGACCCTTCCTGACGCCACCCTGAACGTACCACCCCTGACCGACCCTTCCTGAACCCCCCCTGACTTTTATCTGACCCACCCTGACCCACCTTCACCCGCTCTCTGGACCTTCATCGCCGCAATCTGACCCACCCTTGCCCACTCAGGCCCACCCTCACCACTCCAAACCTATCTCCCACCCATCCAGAATCTCCCCACCTATATCTCTTCATCCACCCAACCACACCACCCACCCACAACCCACACCCACCACCGACCCACCACCAAACCCCCCCACCAAGGGGTGGTTTCACCTGCTTGTTCAACAGCATCTCACGAAGAACCAGTGAAAACTTCCTGCCCACCCCCACAGTGTCCGCCACCCCACACCCCCACGTGTGGGCCACCCCCACACAACCAGTGTCGCCACCCACCCCCACAGTGTGGCCACCCACACCCACAGTGTCGCCACCCACCCCACATGTGGCCACCCACACCACATGTCGCCACCACCCCCTACCAGTGTGGCCACCCACACCCCACAGTGTGCCACCCACACCCACAGTGACGCCACCCACCCCCACATGTGGCCACCCACACCCACAGTGTCGCCACCCCCCCCCACAGTGTCGCCACCCACCCCCACAGTGGGGCCCAAACCCACCCCCACAGTGTGGCCACCCCACCCCCACAGTGTGCCACCCACACCCACATGGGGCCCACCCACCCCCACCGTGTGGCCACCCCCCCCCCACATGTGGCCACCCACCCCCACAGTGTGCCCCACCCACACCCACAGTGTGGCCCCCCCACCCCCACAGTGTGGCCACCCACCCCCACAGTGTGGCCACCCACCCCCACAGTGTGGCCACCCACACCCACAGTGTGGCCACCCACCCCCACAGTGTGGCCACCCACACCCACAGTGTGGCCACCCACCCCCACAGTGTGCCACCCACAACCCACAGGTGGCCACCCACCCCCACAGTGTGGCCACCCACTTAGTATCCAGTACTTTGAATCATTGTACACAACCTAAGATCATTGTAAACAACCTAAAGATCATTGAACCCAACCTAAGATCATTGTACCCAACCTAAGATCATTGTACACAACCTAAGATCATTGTACCAACTTAGAATCATTGTACAAAATTTAAAATCATTATTTACAATTTAGGATCATGCTAGAGTATGCAGCACCAGCTTGGAACCCACTTCATGGGTTATGCTAAGAAACTAGAGAAGATACAAAGGTTGGCATCAGAACTAGGACTGGAACTGAGGTTGCTGGAGCACAAGAAGAGATTTAGGGACTTTAAACGACACTAGAAGAGATGGATGACCGTGACAGACATGACCGCGACGTGGGAAAAAACCCCTGGGTTCGATAGAGCGGATTGAGATGGAAGTTGGAGGCCCGGATGGATCATAGAGATGTTAGGAAGTACTTTTTCCATCTTGGGGAAAGAGTGGAATGTTAAGAATGATGGACTGAGGGGACTGACTACCTCAGACTCCTTTTCGTCTTCCGTCGTTCTTTCCTTGTATCGGACTGAAAAAACCAATTCATGGCGAAACGTTTTTTTCCAGTAAAGATAACCAAATGTTTATAACTGTCGCATTAATGAAATTGTCCCGTTTATGGAAGGTGAGGGGGTAGAGGGAATTGTCATACATAGTTTCAGGAGTAGGTACGATGGGGGGGTGAGACGTGTTTTATGGGGTGACAGTGTGCTGGGTGGCTCTGTCACGTGTAATAAAAAATAATAATCTTTATTTCTACAAGTACATGATGCAACTTATACAGACCATAGCTGACGTCATGACATACTGATACATCAGGTCCTGACCCACCGCGAGGCCTGGTCACAGACCGGGCCGCGGGGGCGTTGACCCCCGGAACTCTCCCCCGGTAAACTTCTATATAAAGTCCCTTGTTATGCGGAGCATTTCTGGCAAATTAGGTCGATTTGTCCCCAGGATGCACCCACAAACCCGTCCACTAACACCCAGGGACCTATTTACTGTTAGGTGAACATGGACAGCAGGTGTCTTAAGGAAAAAACTCCTAATGTTTTCACCCCTACCGGGATCGAAAAACCCCCGGGCCCCCATATGTGAGGTGAGGCTAACAACCCACTA